>NC_069457.1:32196732-32218012 GCF_026875155.1 Cherax quadricarinatus | reverse complement strand
AAGCTCCCAATTTATCTGTTTCTGGAGCAGAGTCTCCAGAACTAACAAGAATAATGAGACAAGAGACAATTTTCCCAACAAGGGCCCAATAAGGTAGACTTAGGTTTTTTTTCTTTCAAGAATAGTCCCCCCAACCCACCAACGAGCAGCCAAAACTGAATACTTCAGGGAGTGAGGACACCCCCCCTCGATCATGTGAAAAGCTCCATGGGTCGCTGCCCACAAGAAGCTGGCAGGGAAACGACCAAAGAGCGATAATTACAGTATTAGTCAATCAAGACTTGAACTGAGCACATAATATGTTACATCCTACCTAACAACATAACTAGGTCAAATAATAATATAAAGCAATACATTTACGATTTAGCTATTATTGCAAATATAAGCAATATAAAATTATATAAAAAGGAAATTTAATTTATATATATACATATTAATCATTGCAACCCTTTTTAGGAGTTGCAACACCCCCCCCCCCCAACATGACGAACGGTCGCACTAGGAGTTGCATAAATGTCTTTATTTTACTGATTACTCGGGTTTACATTACTAACAATATAATATAAAAAATAATGAGTCACTCTTGTGCCAAGCACCCCTATAATTTCACAGTTTCCTATTTCTAGACATGCCCCTAGTACTAGGGCAGTAACACAGTATCCTATCTCTGCATACTCGTGGTTTTTGTACATCAGTGTAGAGACGGGATATCGTAACAATCATGGCATGTTTGAGCTCAAATCATAGCATTCCACTCTTAAGTAGTGGTTGTGAATGCTATGCAGTATGGACATCTGTGTATGAAACAGCTTAAGGTGTGTATGAGGGGGGGTCTGTGGCAGGACTGTTTCACCATGAAAGTAACATCGCCCACACATTATCTATAAATATCCTATCAAGATTTACACAGATCATCTCCCCTTATTGGGCCCTCTTTGCGAATAAGAACCTCTGGGGGAAACATGCTCGGTGGTCGCTCATGTTCAATGACTACAACCCTGAAATTTGCTATGTCCCAGGAAAAGCAAAATGTTGTAGCTGATGCTCTGTCGAGGCATATAGCATTCGTGAGTGTCGGAAATTTCGTTCTCCATTGAGGATCTCGAGAGAGTCCAACGACAGGACCCTGTGTGGCCCTCCAGTCCTTCGTTTCCTGACCAAGGAGGAATGTTGACTTACAGGTCAAGTCTCCCGTTCCACTGAAGGATTTGGTGGTCAACCAAGGAGTACTGTGCCGTGTTGCACAGCTGGTGGACCCCGGCAGAAACATATACCAACTGGTGATACGGAGTCCATGATACCAGCTACTCTTGGGTTTTGACCCCACGATGTCCAGGTGTAGCGCACCCGGGAAGGACCGCAGTATCAAACGCACGAATGAATATTTCTGGCCTAAGATGGCAGCGGACATTGCCCGGGCAGGTACACCAGTGTGTTGTTTGCCTACAGCACAAGGGTACCATTACAGGTCCTAACCCCATTCTAAAGTTTTCCCATTACAAAGGAGCCCGGGGAAAGAGAACTTCTGTCGACCTGTTGACGAACTTTCGACCCTCAGAGAAGGGAAATAAGCACCTGCTTGTAATGGTAGATAACTTGACGCGGTACAGTGAATTAGTACCCATTCCTGTTTAAAACCGCCGAAACGGTCGCTAGTGTTTTCCGTGAGCATGTTGTTCTTCGTCATACTGCCCACGTGTCCTTCTGTCAGACAATGGGTCTGAGTTTATAAATGGCATAATGCAGGATCTTTGCTCCAGTTTTAATATTCACCAAGTCCCAAAGTAGCTCCACGCCACCCTGCGAGTAATGGTCTTGCTGAATGTACAAATCGCAAAGTCCTGGAGGTGCTCAAGGTAACCGTTAAACCCCAAATTGTATACATGGGATGAGGCTATCCCAGATGTTCAGTGTACATTAAATTCCTCCCTCAACAGCTCAATTGGGAGAGGGCCAAACCTCATTTTTCTTTGTATGGCAGACAAGCGCTTACCATGTGAAATTCTGTTTGCTCCACCTAGACCCACTTATGATACTGATAACCCCAGTGTAGTAAAGATGCGGACAATGCAGCTTGTCTTCCAGCGGGTCCCCAGAGAACCTTATGAAAGCTACTGATAGGTTCAAAGTCTGAACGCAATGCCCGCGCCAAGGAAAGCAAAGGGAACCAGGTTGCAAAGTTATGTTGCTCAAACCCAGCGCAGACCCCAGGTATGCACAAACTTGTCCCAAAAATTTGTGGGTCCTTAAACCCTGTCCTACAACAGCTCCGTGGCAATAAGTTCGAGGTGAGGGAGATTGCTACGGGAACTATTAAGGAAGCCCACCTTGATCACATGAAGTATGTGGACCATGTGCAGGCCGAAGCAGAGCTGGAGTCGCGTGAGTTGCAACGCCACAATCAGACCAATGAGGGACAACCCGTCTATCCCTCCTCCCATACTACTGGTACGGAAGACGGCCCAGTAAGGCTCCATACCTAATGGCCTGTGACCCAGGACGACAGTACATTTCTGTGACATTGACGTAAACCCACTGACTTGTCTGACTCCCCACGTTAGTTATACTAATTGTTTGCTTGCAGAAATGGGTAAAATGCGCACACATTTTATGGCTAGTCCCCCATAATGGAGTCAGGGTGGACATCCCTGTAAATTATGTAAATACTTTTAGAAGGGGTACCCAGAGTGTAATGAATTCCATGGATATAGTAAATTTTTGTAGGTAAGTGCACCTAGTTTATATAATATATATATATATATATATATTTTATATATATATAATATATATATAATATATATATATATATATATATAAATATATATATATATATATAAAAGAGCCTGTATTACAGTCAGGGCAGCACTGCTCTCTGAGTCACATGTCACATCTTAGGAAATGCTACTGTCAGTCATTGTTTGCAGATGTGAGGGTGCAACAACGTTCGTAGATGAGTGGTCAACTGATGTTCAGCCCTGCGGACAACCTGTATATAGAAGATTTTAGTTCCAGTGCTGGCGTCTCCAGACTCTCTCCTTGATGAAACAGCGCGGGCAACCCAGTTTTCTCTTCCCCTGGATGGGAGAGTTTTTTTTTTGCCTGTTGCATTTTTATGTCCATTTTTGATTTACTAGTGAACAAAAGCCAGTCCCTCTCTGGGGTAGCTAGTGTAAGTAATTCCTTTATACCTATGGGCCCATCAGTATTGTCGCGTCGGGACGACGCGAGGTGCGTGGCCAAGCAAATGTAGACAGCCTGTACTGTCAGAGCACACAGCCTAGCCGTCTGCTATGACTGGTTCATATTTCGCGGCATTCAGGTGCTGCCCTCTGTAGGCTCACCCAGGTCAGTGGGAGGCACAGCCCACCCTCTCTCACTCCTAGGCCAACCTTCTTGATAGACACAAGTGCCCCCCCTCCACGGACTGGCTTGCAGTCACTCCCTCACACTGCCCGTTGTGTACCCACTCCTATTCCCCGGCCGCATCGTTTGCTACCTACGCTACCTTCATCGGCACTAAACCGCTGTTCAGCAGCAAGAACAGCGATAACAATAGCATTCCACTCTTAAGTAGTGGTTGTGGAATGCTATGCAGTATGGACATCTGTGTATGAAACAGCTTAAGGTGTGTAGTGAGGGGGGGGGTCTGCGGCAGGACTGTTTCATCACGCAGTAACATCGCCCACACAACACTACCCACTCAACACTCAGCTTATGTCTCCTCCTCACACACATCACTACTGTGAATATATAAATATAATAATTAGACAAGACATGAGTATACATAGTTAATATGGGCTGGAGGGATTAAGTTACTCTACTGAATTTGACATAGCAAGTAACAAAAGGTATTTGTGCATAAAATTACGTTAATTTAATGTAACTGATAATTATTAAGGACGTGCCAGAGCGTCAGCAATTACATTACAATGACCACTTATGTGTTTTATACTAAAAGAATAAGGTTGGATTCTGAGGGCCCACCTCATGATCCTAGCATTTTTACTTTTCATAGTGTTAATGTAAGTGATTGGATTGTGGTCTGAAAAAATGTTAATTTTAAATGGGGAAGTGCCCAAATACATGTCAAAATGTTCCAAGGACACCACAAAAGCTAGAGCCTCTTTCTCAATAGTGGCATAATTTTTCTGGTGTTGTTTAAGCTTAGATGAATAGTAACATATAGGATGGAGAATATCAGTGGATGTTGACTGTTGGAGCAGCACAGCACCCACTGCATAGCCACTCGCATCTATATGTAAATAGAAGGGAAGATTGAAATTAGGACTCTTCAACACAGGAGCAGAGGAGAGCAAATGTTTCAATCTTTTGAACGAGTCTGAACAATCTCTAGTCAAGTTGAACTGAACTTTGCTACTAGTAAGCTCAGTGAGAGGAGCTGCAATCTGAGAAAAGTTTGGACAGAACCTGCGATAATATCCTGCCATTCCCAGGAATCTCTGTACTCCCTTCCTATCCTGTGGCACTGGAAATTCAGAAATTGCACAAACCTTAGCCTCAATAGGAGCAACCTCACCTTGGTCGATACAAAAGCCTAGATAGGTAATCTTGGCTTGACCAAAACTACATTTAGCTAAGTTAACAGTGAAGTTGTAGTGCACCAGTCTCTCAAACAATGCTCTGAGACGCGTCAAGTGCTGTTCCCACTCGTCACTGTACACCACTAAGTCGTCAAGGCAGGCTTCTACTCCTAAGTTGTGGGTCAACTCGTTCATTATATGTTGGAATGAAGAAGCCGCATTACATAGGCCAAAGGGGGTGATGAGGTAGTTAAACAATCCATCTTGAACAGTAAAAGCAGATATTTCTTCAGCACGTTCGGTAAGCGGGACTTGATAATAGCCTCATAAGAGATCTAAACGGCTGACAAACTGGGCTCCTGACACACGGTCAATAAGGTCGTCAATGCGAGGTAGAGGATAACCATCAGGCAAGGTGACAGAGTTCACTTTCCTGTAATCAGTGCACATCCTGATACTACTGTCAGGTTTAGGCACTAAAATACAGGGAGATGCCCATGGACTTTTACTGTGCTCAATAAGTCCGTGAGATAACAGAAAATCAACCTCTTCTCTCAATGCTTTATGCTTTGTTGGACTCATCCTATATGGTGATTGCTTAATGGGTGATGCTCCCTGTACATCAACGTCATGTACACCTAGAGTACAACGTTTAGGAACATCACTGAACAATTCAGGGAAATGCAAAATCATGTTTTTAATATCACCATCTTTATCAATCCCAAGATTACTAAGAAAATCGTCTAGTGACTGTAGAGTCACTGAATTTTCTAAACGCATCTCTATACCTCTAGAGATGTCAGGTAGACTGATGTTTTCTTCCTCTGTCCTAGGAAGAATAGATGTAGTAGGTAGAGGACTAGTATAGTATGTCTTAAGCTGGTTAACATAGTACACATGATTAGATTTCTTTTTCCAAGACGTACGTACCAAATAATTTACGTCACAAAGCCTTTTCACTACTTCCAGGGGACCATCATACCTGGCTTGTAGAGCATGACCTGGTACTAATTTCCGAGCCATCACCTTATCTCCTGCTTTAAAAGAGCGAGAGACAGCACGCTTGTCATAATGTTGCTTCATTCTAGCTTGGGCTGAAACTAGGTTTTTCGAAGCTAGCTCTCTAGCGGCTGTCAAATGTTGCTGCATTAATGAAGGTGAAGTACTCAATGATGGATTTGATTTTCCTGTCCACACGTCTTTTAACACTGCGAGAGGACCACGCACTTGGTGTCCAAATATTAATTAAAATGGACTAAACCCGAGACTTTCTTGCTCACTTTCTCTCATAGCGAACAGAAGAAAAGCTATACCCTCATCCCAGTCTCTAGAAAAATGTTCACAATAAGCTCTCATCGTAGACTTCAATGTCTGATGAAATCTCTCTAGAGCACCTTGTGACTGCGGATGATAACTGGTTGAAAGTACAGACTTTATTCATAGGTGGGATAATGCTTCTTGAAAGATCTTAGAAGTGAAATTAGATCCCTGATCTGATTGTATCTCTCGTGGCAATCCAACCTGGGAGAAAAATTTCATCAGCGCTCTCACAATAGCACGAGCATTAATTTTTCTCATAGGAATAGCTTCAGGATAGCGTGTTGCAGCGTCCATAATAGTAAATAATTATTGGTTCCCTAGTTTGGTTCTAGGCAAAGGACCAACACAATCAATAATAAGATGTGAGAATGGTTCACCATCCACAGTGATAGGAATGAGAGGTGCAGGTGGAGGTGTGTGTGCTGGTTTGCCTGTCACTTGACACACATGGCAACATCACACATGATCAGCTACTGTTTCCTTCATCTTTGGCCAAGTAAAATGTTTTGCCAGTTTACCGAGTGTCTTCTTGACACCCAAATGTCCTCCAAGGGGACTATTGTGAGCAAAATCAATGGCTTGTTCACGAAATGTAACTGGTAGCACTATGCGATGCTTGACTGTGGTGGAAACGCTATCAGCTGACAACTTACATGTATTTTTCTCCATCAGTACACCGTTACTATAATAGTAACAATTATCGAGATCCTTTGCTTCACTCTCAGAAACTGCTACATCTCTCAGTCTTTCCAGTGACTGATCAGCAAACTGATCCTTGATAAAATCATCATGAGTTAGAAATTTAACGTCAGTAGTGTTCTGACTAGGTTGATGACAGGAGGGAGTTGGTGTTAATGATCCTGGGTGCAGAGCATCACTAAATAACATATTCAAGCTCAAATCATTGTCATCCACTAACTCAACAGGATACAGGGATGGTTGTTGAACCTTTGACATAGCTCTAGTAATAGCGCTGAGAGGAAATAAAATAGGCTTCTCTCTACAAGCTTCAATGGCATAATTATCATCAGTGTTATTATCAATCACAAGTGGTTCTTTACATATACAAGCATGAAGGATATTGTTCCCAATGACAAGTCCACTGACCTGATGGGAAATACTCCACTGGATATACCCACTGAAATATAACCAGTATAATAGCTTGTTTCAATGTAAACTTTATGAAGAGGTACTTTTATAACAACCCCTCCAGCTCCTGCACCCAACATCTTGCTCCTGGGGGATTTCAACTTAAGGCACCTAAAATGGAGGAATATAGCAAATAATATTGTTGCAGAAATAACACCAGGAGGCAGCTCTGATGAAAACTCACACTCACACGAGCTTTTAAATCTCTGCACAAAATTCAATTTAAACCAGCAAATAATAGAGCCTACAAGACTGGAGAATACACTAGACCTCATCTTCACTAACAATGATGATCTGATAAGAAATGTCACCATATCAAAAACAATATACCAATCACAACAAAATTGATTTAAACCCTGTATCAGGAGCCCCAGACCGACAAAATGAGACAGTCATGGGGGAGCTTTCCCCCAAAATTCAACTTCAATAAAAAAAACATAAAGGGGGCCCCAAGTAAACCAAGTCCAAACCCAAATTTAATAAGCGGGGAAGATATACAAAGCAACACAGACCCAAATTTTTTTTGCCTAAAAAATTTAACTCGGGGCACCCCGATTTATGCAAAAGGGTTATTCCCTTTAAAAAAAAGGGAGGAGTAAATTGAAAAAATAGAAAGGACGGGGCGCCCCCTTTTACAGGCGACAAAAAGAATAAAAAGGGGCGGCAAAAGAGGCCCAATATATCTAAAAATGCGCGGGGAAAACCCCTGGTCAGAAAAAATAGCAAGCATCGAACTTAAGCTAAAAGAACCCTTTTAGGTCAGGAATCGCGGGAAGAAAAAAAAGGGGCCATAAATGAAATCAAAAAAAACCCCCAAAGTATTTCTTTCCCCTTTCCAAATAAAAATTTCCGAAAAAACCCGTCCAGTTTTGGGGCCCCTACTTAAACAAGAGGGGCCCCTACCAGATGACAGAAAGGGGAAAGAGTGGAGCTACCAAGCCCCCCAATATACTAAATTTTTAGAAAAGCCCGCTAACCAACGAGAGCCCGAAGACCAAAATAAATTTTTTATGAGAGAGCCACAAAATTTGACTAACACAAGCCTATCCATTTTTAATCCTGACCCCAAATGATTTCCGAACAGGCGAAAATAAACATGCCCATGCACCGGGCCCCGGGCCCAGACTCATGGAACTCTGTGTTCATAAAGAACTGCAAGAAGCCCCTATCACGACCCTTTTCCACCCCAATGGGGGGGGGGTGGGGAAGGGGGGTGGGGGGTCGTCCCTCGGGTTTCCTAAAAAAAAACGGGGACATGGGGCCCCAATCCACAAGGGGGCAGTAAAGCAACACCCAAAGAACAAACAGACCAATAAAAACTAACATCCCATACCCAAAAAAATCTTTAAAAGGGTCCTAAGAAGAAAGATCCCCACCCTTCTAAAACCCCATAAATTTACACACCCCGGGCCCAACCGGGGTTTTAGAACAGGTCGCCCCCCCCCCCCCCCCCCTGTCGGGCTCAACTACGGGATCACTTACAAAAGGGGCCCCCTAAAGCACTAGAAGAAAAAAAGAATCAGATGTAATATTTACAACTTTGCAAAACCCCTTAGACAAGTGTGCCCAAAGGCGAAATAGCGCACAAAATGCGCGCTAAAGGAATAACAGGAAAAGTGGGTCGAGGGATCTAAATTTCCTAAAATAACAAACACAGGAGTAGTCGTAAACAAGTAAAGCCCCAGGCAGCAAACGGTAAAAAGCTCTGTCCCACAAGGAAACCAGTACTACTCCCTTCTTGTTCCTCCCCTCATATCCGACATAGACAAGATTCAGCCCAGCACCGTGTTTTCCCCTTTGCAGATGACCCCCGAATCGGGCATAAACGGTTTTTCCTTTGGGCAGAAACTCCCAAGGTTTCCGGGCCCGGACTTTCAACCAAATTTTTAAAGTGGGCTCCAAAACAATATGAAGTTCAACGATGAAAATTTCAATTACTCAGAAAAGGTAAACATGAGAAATTAAATTTTCATCAAGAACAAAAAAAATTTCCCTGGCCACAAAAAAGAGCGAAAAAAACCCAACGCAAAGACCTAGGAGTGATTATGGGGAGGATCTCCCCTTTCCCAAGGACCATAAAAATTGTATCAATCGCATCTGCTAGAAAAATAAACGGGATGGAAAAAATGAAAAACCTTCAAAACTAGGGGAGGCCAACCCCAAAGATACACTCTTCGGGCCCACTTGTTCTATCTAGCTGGAATATTGCGCACTCTAACAGCCCCTTTAAAGGGGCAGGTGAAATTCCCGACCTAGAAAAGAAACAGAGAACTTTCACGGCGCGCATAAGGGAGATAAAACACCTCAATTACTGGGAGCGTTAAAGGTTTTTTTAAACCTGTTTTCCCCTGGAACCGGGAGGGAGAGTTTACATAAATTAAAACCCACCGGGAAAATCCTAGGGGGACTATCCCAAAACTTGCACACAAAAATCACTCACTACAAAAGCAAAAGACTTGGCAGACATGCACCATCCCCCCAATAAAAAGCGGGGGTTCACTACAGGGTTAAGAGACCATAAAAATTTAATGCAGGGGCCCAAAGATTTGTTAAAACGCCCCCCGGGCACACATAAGGGGGATTCCCAACAGCCCCCCTGGCGCCCTTCAAGCTGGACTGGACAAGCACCTAAAGACATTCCCTAAATCAGCCGGGTGGGGTTTCGAAAGTTTTTTGGGGTGCAGCCAGCACAAAAAAGCCGGTTTGATCGGGCGCTGATCCACCAGGAGGCCGGTCACGGGACCGGGCCGGGGGGGCTTTGACCCCCCGAAACTCCCCCTCCAGGAAAACTCCATTTAGGGGCATACATCTTCTCTTAATAATGTGAATAACTGCCATTTTCTCTTTTTGTAAAGAAAAAACCCACGGGCCTTTAATTTTCTGGGTTTTTTAAACATAGAATTTTCATAGAAATTCTGCCCAACAAAATAAAAATGACTAGAAACATTTTAAAAACGGCTTCTACAGGAGGGTGATTTTCTTGCATATTTTCAAGAGAAAATTTTATAACTACAGGCCACATTTTTTAAACTCACCATGTAATTTTGCACCCAACTGATAAAGGGATATAGTAGGAGAGAATAAAACACACCAGGTTTTGGGGCCCCATAAACAAAACCAAAAAACTTTGTTGTTTTTTAAGGCCACGAGAGGTGGTGCATTTATTACCTCCCTTGTTTGCTCCCCCCCAGGACCAAATCACTAAAATCCCCCCCTTTCCCAAAAATTTCAGAGACAGAAATCTCCCAAACTGTTGGGTGGGCGACGTAAAACGTCCCGCCCCTTCCGTAGCCCCTTCCCCCTTTCACCCCAGGTTCGATTTTTTTCCAGCGGGGTTTGATTAACGGGCTGGAGCAGAATCCTCTTTTTTTCCATGGGGGTAGTCTAAAGGGGGGCCTTTCCCAGGAAAAAACGAAGCATCTTTACATCTTTTGGGTGTTTTTAAAGATTCCAAAACAAATTTTGGAAATTTTCCAACGGGGGCAAAATTTGCCCTTGTGGGTTACTGTAGTCTCTTCACCTTTTTGGGGAAAACGAATGTGGGGTAATGTGGATTGGGTTGCGGGAGCCTACCTTTTTTTTCCCAAATAAAAAACCGCCCTTGTTCTTTTCCTACGGGACTCTTCAGGAACGGGTCCGGGATGACAAAAACCAAAGGGGGAAGGGGAGGCCCCGTAGAGGAACGACGTGTGAGTTGGGAGTCTTTAGAGGGGTTGCTTTAAATAGCTGTCCAAAACAGTAAATCAAATAGAGTGAAGAGCATCAGGTGGGACAGTTTCCAGTTTTTGAATAGGTAATTGCGCGACTTCAATGTCATTGTAACTGCCTTCCATATAGTACCATTAAACCGTTTCCCCTTAAACCTTTGGGCCTTTGGGGTTTTAAAGCTTGTTGTTCTGCTGCAGGAAAATCCCTTTTCCCTACCCAAAAAATTCCTGAATTTTCGTTACTCATGAACGAGGATCCCCTGCCCCTGAAGGGATATAAGCGGGCATACCAAAAATAGAAAACAACTGGAAAGACAACTAATAACATTTGAACAGCCATATTTGCAAAAGGGAATAAAAAGGGAAAACCTTTTAATATTCATCACATGTTAAGGAAATACCATTCTAAATTTGTGTTTGGAAGAGGCCCTTTTAAAAATCTATATTCAATTTTTCGAAAGGGCTGGGTGGATTTTATGAGATGAGCCCTTTCTCTGGCTGATAAATTTGGCTTGCATCTAAACATACTCTGCATGCTCTGATCACTTGTCGCAAAACTTCCCACTGAGTGGGGCATGTTTTTTGATTTGCCCAAAATGGTAAAAGGCTTTAAACTCCTGGGGGAACAAAAGCCTTGTGGAGAGCTGAGAGTGATTGCAAATAAAGACATCCCGCCCACAGTGGGACCTAGAAATGCATCAGGTGAATTTTTCTCTTTGACCCGGTGGGTCAGAAATCAAAGTCATAACACGATATTTCCACCCCTCCAGCGAAATATTTTGTCTTTCCCTTTAAATTTCCATTTTTGTGTTTTTGTCGAACATTACACACGGACCTTTGGGTCAGTCCTTATGGTGAAATGTCTACCATTAAAATAATGCCCCCAAAGTGGCGAACTGTTTTCAAGATGGCCTGGGCTTCCTTTTCTACAGCAGCATAACATTTCTCTGACCCCTTGAAAAGTTCCGAAAAAAAGGGCTACGGTCGTCCTCCCGAGATAAGACTGCGGGCAAGGGCAATGTCAGATGCATCCTTTTCCCACTTCGAATGGTAGGATCATCAATGGCCTGAACTACTGAGTTTTCAATGTCCGTTTGAGAGTAGGAAAGGGGCTTCTGCCCCTTTTGTCACAGGAAATGTGGTAGCACCAATGGGCGGATTTTACTTGAATAGTTGTAGACCCAAATTGTGAGTAAAAGAAAAAGAGCCCAAAGATTCTTGGGAGTACTTTTTGTTTTAAAGGAAAATTGGAATTTTCCCGTAGAGGTCGTAGTCGTTTCGGGGCCCGGGGGAATATTGAACCTCCTTCCACTACAAAACCCAAAGGGAGCTAACCCTTTTTAAGTTAAAAAAGTGCCCTTTTCCTAAATTGTAACTGATATTTTTTTTCTTGGCGGCTTCCAAAAATTTATCAAGGTTTGCATCTTTTCCCCCTTTGGGTCTTGCCAAAAATGGTAACATTATCTAAATACGCAAAGGGTTCCCATGAGTTCTTTTCCCTGAATAAATGAATCCATAATTCTTTGGGAACCCAGGCTACCCCTTTGGGTGACCCCAAAAAGGGGACCGGGTAAACTGAACGGGCCACACTAGCCGAAACGCTGTTATGGTTTTTTCCTTCATTCCTTATGGGGGACTTGATGATACACTCTGTAATAAATTTGTGCTAAACACATAGTACGGGGCAATTTTGTTAAACTGTATCGTCAATTGGGAGGTAGGGGGGACCCATCACGAAGTGAAAAATTTGTTGTTTGTCTAAGTAATCGATAGCCACTCCGTTTCCTAAAAACCCATTTTTAACAACAACAACCTGTCACCCCAAGGGGAACCCACTGGGTTCTATAATACCCTCCTCAGCAGCCTCGATTTCTTTCTCAATGAACTCCGATCCCATAAGAATAGCGGCGTAAACTTAGCTGATATTGGATGGCAATCCGGGGTAAGATTTGCAAACATTTTTGGGTGGGCCCAACCCCTTAAAGGCAAAGTCCACAGACAACAAGAGGAGGCAGTTCACCTCCTTATTTAAAGGTGACACTACCATGCAGCTTCTAAAAGTAATAATCTCATTTTAGATGTGATTTGAAAAATCCTATTTTTCCCCTCCCCAAAAAGTAAGGCTCATCGCTAAAACAAATTTTTTTTCGTCAAAAACACTCTCTGACGCAAGTCATCTACCGAGTAATATTTAAAACAGTGGGAAAGAGGTATTCCCAGAATTTCGGTCCCTTTTGTTTTTTTGGGAAAAGGGGATACACTTGAGTGGGGGCGCCGGGCCCACGACTCTCTCCCCGTATCTCTTTCTAATTTTAAAGAGCAAACCTTTTAGCTGCCCTTTTTCTTTTAAACAATGGGTACAAAAAACCCCTTTTCCTTTTTCTCGATATCAGTTTCTGTCTAGCCACAGAACAGATTCAGGTTTTATGTGTTTTCCTAAAAAAGGTACGAGAAGTTACATACAGGTACATCGGGCCGGCAAGAGCAGTTTGATTTGGGTTTGCCAACTTCAAAGGACAATTTTTAGTTACCTTTTTTTCTCTTTTTTTTTAGAAACACAAGTTTGGGGAGAAATTCATAATTGTCTGCTAAAGCTGCAGTTTCTAGAATATGTGGGGTAATGATCGATCAAATATTCTTGAAGTCAGCAGACATACATTTTTGTTAAACTTTCATGTAGTAAAAACTAAACAAGGTTTGCCCATATTTGGGTTTACCCCTTGGAAACCTACACCACCTCTCAAATGAAACTTTTTTCCCTAAAGGAAAACCCTTTTACACAAGTTTCATCTTGTCCCCATTGTAACTTATGAAATGCACTTTGATATTTTACAGGTAACAAGTTATAGTCCTAGAATAGTTTGTTTTTACAGCTCATAACTAATTACTTTGGGAAAGGCAAAACAGGGAGTAAAAAATTTGGCCCCTTCCTGCCAAAGCCCGTGTGCAAAAAGGGAGCCCAGTGCTTATGGGCCCTTTCATTTGCACTGCCTGGGTTCCCCCAAACACACAAAATAAAGGGGGGTCTAAAATCACCCTCAAAAAACTTTGGAAAAACCCTTGGCAGCTTTTTGCACATTAAATGTTCCCCCGTGAAACTATCGTCTGTTGTCTTCAAAGACCCAATATTTTCTCCCTATAAATCCTTCATTCAATTTCCTCTGTGCCCCTATTTGTGCAGTCCCGCAACATATGAGGGATTTTAAACCTCTCCCAAAATGTTTTCCCGAGAGATAGGGCCCCTTTTGGGAAAGGAGGATAAGGAATCTAAAGTGATCCCGGGCAGTTTCCCTTTAAATCGGGCACCTCGCCAGCTATCTCTAGAGAGTCCCAGATCGGTCTAGGATAAGTAGAAACATTTTAAACATACCAAATTAGTATTGGGGGAGTCAACCCACCAGCTACACCCCTGTAATTTTAAATGTCAGGAGGCGGGGAAAGGGTGAGCGGGTTCCCCTAGGCTCCCGACAAATTCTGCTGTTTTTTGCTCCCTTTTTTTCTACGTCATCAAAAAAGAGTCATACTTTTAAATTTTACACTAGGGTTTTCCCGAATCTGAAACATAATTCAGACACTCTGTATGAGCGGAAAAAAAATAAACTTTAATTAACACCTGACATTTTTTGCAGTGTAATTCCTTATTTTCCCTCACACCCAGATAAATTTTGGGTACTCGCCAGTATTCTGAAAAATTTTTAAATTTCTTTTAACCCCAGACAAAATCAGAAAAATCCCAAATTTAAATGTTTTTCACTTTGGGATACATCACGAAAATAAATTACTACAAGAAGTTTTTTTATGGGGAAAATATAATCCTAATTTGGAATTTTAGGGGTTGGTTTTTCTTAGAGCTAGAACCCATAAACATTTTTCCATTTTCCTTGGGTCAAGAGACTCATCAGGTACTACATCCACCTGGTATGTTGTACAAGAATAAAATCAAAGTCTTCCAAAATTTGGAAAGTACTCAGTGTTTTACCATAGAGTTACTATAAAGTTTAAAACTGGAAAATTTCTTCCCAAAACCTTGGGGTCAAGAGCATCCCAACAGGCCCCCCTTTATTTTCAAAAAACGCGATTCCTAAAAACTTAGAGATCTCCGTGAAAACTAGAAAAAGGAAAATGCCCTTCTAGCATCCAGCCTTTACTGGGGTTTTTTATAATAATTAGTCAAATACCTTGTCCAATTTTCCTTAAATTCTGTAGAAATTTTTATGCTTCAAGGGTTACAAAAGGCTACTAACTAGAGAAATTAAAAATTTAATTTCATTTATTAACAATTTAGTAGTCCCAGGCATATACAAAAAAAAATTAAAACAATATTAAAAAAAATAAGAAAAATTTTACTTCCCCTCGAGTACAATATTATGTCTGAAAGCCCATAAACAAAATTTTTAAATTTTTAAGTACCCTCTGGTACAATTAAAAATTTTCTAAATATTAAAACATGACAAGTAATTTTTTGGGGTATGTGTGTAAATGCTCTAAGTATTTCGGTAAACTCATGACTCGACAAAACTTAAAAAAAGTGACTGACAAAGTCCTCACATAAACAAAATTCTTGACCGACGGGAACCAGAACCCTCTGCTTTTAACAATAAAAAAATGCTAACCCAATAGCAATTAACCCCAAAAAGCAACTGCGACACAATCAGGACAAGGAGAAAACATAAAAAACGACACTAAGTAGGGGGCCATCAACGGTCCTCCCAAAAGGGCACAAAACTCCCATCTAAAAAAATCTAAATTTCAGCAAAAAAAAATCACCGACGTGAAAAGTACACAGATACCAGTAAAATTAGGTTTTAAAGCTTCAGCTAAAGGAAACCCGAGTTGCTCAAGTGTCTTTTCAAAACACAAAACCCCATACAATGTCAAAATCACCAAGTCTATACAATGTTCTGTTAAAAAGAGTCCCCCAGAACTAAAAAAAATAATGAAACCCAAAGACTACTTCCAAAAAAGGGGGCCCAAAAAGGGAAAACTTTGGCTCTTCTTGCAAGAATACATCCAAACCCCCAAATGAGTCTAAAACCAACTGATACTTCAGGCGGGTGAGGACAAACCCCCTCATCAATGATAGCTCCCGGGGGCCTGCCCAGCAAAAACTGGCAGGAAATAGCAAAGGGCGATAATTTTCGGGAGTTAACAATCAAGACTTGAACCCGACACATAATATGTTACATCCTACCTAACCCATAACTAAGTCAAAAAATAATATAAAGCAATACATTTAAATTTACTATTATCGCAAATATAAGCAATGTAAAATTATTGAAAAGGTAAAAAATTATATAAAAAAAAAATTTTTAATCTTTTCAACCCATTCATGGGGTTTCAACAGTTTATTAAAAATTTTTATAAAATATATACATAGGTATAGCCAAAGAACACTTTTCCAAGGGAAATTTCTGGGGGAAAGGGGGTTGCGGGGGAAACTTTAAAAAAAACCCTGGGTATAAAGCAGTGGTATTTGAATTTTCCCTTTTACTCATTTAAAAAAAGTGTCTTTTTGCCCTTTTTCTGGGAAGTTTTTGGTATGTCCCCAAACAAAACAAACTCCAATCTTGACACTTTTCCCTTTAAAACAGTAGGAAGGGGTTTGCATGGGGTCTTAACCACCAGGCCTCAAACGAGAATGGCATGTTTTTTGGGGAAAATTTCCCCTTGGGACGGGGGGGCTACTGCAGGTGTTGCTTCTTTGGGACTTTAATATTATTTTTTTGATGACTACAAAAAAAAATTCACCATATTTTGGTTTGTTGTTGGGCTTCAACCCTTTTATATTTTTTTAACATTCAGCATGGAAACATCAAGATGGCAAAAAAAGGGTTTAAAGAAATCCTTTAAACTCTTTTGGGCACAATCTGCAAAAAAAATCTGCAGGGCCCCACTTTTCCACTAAGCACATTTAGGTTGTAGTCCCCTAAAAGCTACGGTTTTTGAATGGGTTTTATTGGTCTCTCTATTCGGGCCCCCCCCCTGCCCCGCCATTTTTATTTTGGGGGAACTGATGCAACAAAGTGACATCACGTTTTTCATGCAACAGAAATGCCCTGAAGCATTGGCACAAAGGGCCCCCACCTCACCCTGGCGCTGCCAGTTTGAACCTTGGGAAAACTTACAAATTACCCTCACTGTGCCACACACGTCTGTCTGTTCCCCTCGCAAAAAATTCACTGATAAGGGGGTTGTGTCCCGTTAAATTGGGATATTAAAAAAATGCCCCCCTTTCCAAAAAAGGTTTTCCCTCATTTTTTTCTAATACATTTACCAAGTACCCAAAAACAAAGTATTACTGGCCCCCCAGTGTTGGGACAAAATTTTAACCAAAACCAACCACTTTTGGGAATCCACAGTACAAATAACTTTATACCAAGTGTTTTTCCCCTTGCTTGGTATGGGACTGCTTTAAAAGATCTTTTCCCTTTTAACAAAATCAAAGACTAAAACAATAAGAAGCTTTTCCCGAAAGGGAAAAAAAATGCATACAACCCCCTTTTTTTTCAGGGCCCCTGAAAACATTTTTTATCTTATATAACCTGTCGCTTCCCGCAGGCCTGGGTTTTTTCTGAAAAAATGTAACATAAAAAAAAACATATCAAAAAAAATTGCCTTTCCCAAACAAAACCTGGGGTTGAAATCAGATTTCCGTCCCCCCCAGTATTAGTTTTCAGTGGGGCTTAAAAAAAATTAGCATAAGCATTATTAGGCAAAGAACAGGTACACTCTGCCACAGTTGTGGGCCTTCCACTGGGGTAGCTTTTGGGGTCTTGGGGAAAAAATTGTATTTTTCCATGGTGAAATCATAGTATGTTAAACCATCAGGGGGTTCATCAAAGAATAAATAAAACATTCTAGTTTAAAGGTAATTTTTTCCCAAAATGTACACGAAAGGCCCTATTCCACTTTGTGTTTCATCAAAGTCGTGGGGATTTGGGGAAAAAAAATCGTCATCTTGCTGCCAATCCAAGATGGGTCTGCTGTGGGGTTTTGGATATTTAAAAAGGGTTGTGGGTTTACAAGGGTTTTGGTTGTGCAAAGGGTTTTGGGGTTTTGCAGAAATCAGCAGCGGGCGGTAGTACAAGGGCCCCCTGCTGGTGCCACATGACTCCCTGCCACCGCCACCATCGCCACCCCCCCACATCACCACCACCATCACTTTTCCCAAAGCACATTAACATCCCCATTTAACAATATCGTCATCTTCACTGCAGGTTGTGGTGTAGGGCCCCAGGGTACCCCCCCCAAATTTTCTCCTTTGCCTTGGAAGGGCATAAGACACACTACCAGAAAGCATGCTGCATCGAACTTAAATGCCCTTTTTATTTGCCAATTTTTCCCCCCCTCTGTCGAAACTCGAGCTATTTTTAATAACTTTGAAATCACTATCATTATCCCAAATTTTACTGCCAGATTTGTGTCCTAAAATGGGGGAAAAAGTTTTTCCTTTTTTGCCCCCGTACAAAGGGGAACGTGAATGGATGTCCAGCAACAGAGGGAGACGGGTTTTGGGGCTCTGGGGTTTTAATCACTAATTACTTTCAAATGGGCACTGCTTTTTGGGCACACCCTGAAAAGAAAAAATTTAAAGAAATTCCCCTTTTACTGGCACTTCCATCACTGTTTGAACCAAACACTTGGGGAAAAGTAGACCTCCAATCCCCCAAGGAGTGAGGGACTTCTTACCCCCGAGGCATTTTGAAAATAGACTACCAAGATGGCAAATTCCCCCCAATGCAACACTGATCCCAATTTTTTTTTCCCGGGGGCACACCCACCACTCAGGCCCCTTCTCTCTTTTGTAGGGCCCACCCCGCTTTCCCCCGGCTTGTTTTAATTATTATTAAATTTTAAAAAAAAAGAAGCCTAAGCCACAAGGGCTATGCAGCACGCAGGGGAAAGGGAAAGGGAAACAAGAGCATTGGCTTAAAGAGGGGGGGGATGATCAGTAGGGTTTCAGAAAACAGCGGGGCCCGGGATAGTGCGGCGATAGAGGGAGCAAGAGATTTAGGTAGAAAAGGGCCCGGAGGCATAAAATTTGTGAAGTCCCGTTTTTTCAAAAAATCAATGAAAGTCCGGAAAGAAAGGTGGGTCCATCAGCGAAAAAAGGGGAAGGGAAAGAAAAGAGAAGCCAAAAGGGGAAGACACGATGGAGGTAAAAATTTTTCGTCTCGTTTATAAAAATGGGCAGTCCAACAGAATCTGGCTGAATGGTTTAAAGGGGCCTGGGAATACTCACAGAGAGGGGGCAGGGGCCTCTCCATGAATATCCATGAGGAAAAGAGTATGGCCCAAAGCGAAATGGGAGAAAAAGTAGTCCCCCCAACCCCCGGGACTGGCGCAAAAAAGAAAGGGCCCGTAAACCCAAAACTCGGTTTTTAAAAGAAATTTAAGTTTGTTGCCGAGCATAGTAACCAAAGTTTTTGCCAACGGGGGTGGAAAGGGGGAAGATATTGCAGCCAAAAAAAGTCCAAATGGAATACCTCTTAAGAAACTGGTAGGTCATGTACCCGCCCGACAGCGCAGCAGGGTCTGGGCCCGTTCATTGCCCGTATGTTTAACAAGACCAGGGACCCAAAAAAAAACCAAAATCTTTAAAGCTTGGTAAAAAAGCAGCGTAAACCAAATTTTGGTACGGAGGGGTAAGGGGGGGGTTATCAAATTTTTTTTTATCCCGTAAAGCACTAAGGGAGTCCGAGACCCAAACCCCAAAAGATGACACAGGGATAATGCAATACGGATAAGTGCTGTAAGGGGGCAACAAATTTACAAATAAAAATACTAGCTGAAGATAGTAAATCCCTTGTACGATGCCCGTCCCCGAAAAAAAAAATTGCGCGAACCTATGCCCCTCAAAGACTTTGAGCCCCTGTGTACACGGCAAAGGCATGAGAAAAAGAGTTAAAATGGGCAAGAAAAAGAAGCGGGGAAACGACCGTAACCGTTGGGCTTTTTGAGCAAGGGGGAAAAAAGAAAAAGACTCGAACCGCTGGAACTTCCCCCGGGGGTAGGGAAAAGTGAGATGCTACATGTCTAGAAAGGGAAGGGGAAAGAAGACAAGACGAATGAAGGCCCAAGAGAGAAGGGACAGAGTAAACAGGGGCGGCGAAAAAATAAAAAATGTTCTCCCAATATCATGACCATTCTAAAAATGGAAAAATTTCAGAGATCATGAAGCGTACCTAGTAGTGCCCGGGAAAAGGCATCACGGCGATTTGGATAAGGATGGAAAAGTTCGTTCTGCATAGAGGCTATTGACAGGGGAAGATGAAAAGCACCAAGGCATAAACGTAATCCTTGGGATGAATGGGGTTAAGGCTAGAGAGAGTAGCAGGAGATGCCGCTGAATAGATCTGGTCACAATAATCAAGTTTCGATAAAATAAGGTTGGAATGTAGGCGAAGGAGGGTTCGACGATCAGCTCCCCATGAAAGATGGGGCAAGGGTTTTAAGAAGGTTCAGCCTGCTGTGACAAGTTTCCCTTCAGAGGGGTAATGTGAGGTTTCCAGGATAACCTACGATCAAAGAGGAGGCCCAGAACTTGACTGTATCACGTTCGGGGATACGGGAGCCATAGAGGTACAAAGGATGATCGAGATGACAGAGCGTCTAGTGAAAGTAATTGGTGGGTTTTAGTGCTGAAAATTTAAACCCACGTGTGGTGGCCCAATTTGGAAACACGTCGACTGCATGTTGGAGAGAAACTGTAATGAGGTGACAGTCCCGCGCCTGCACAGGCAATAGCGAAGTCATCAACATAGAGTGATGACCAAATATTTGATGGAAGACTAGAGGCCAAATCATTAATAGCAAGGAGAAAAGTCTTGTCCTCAGAACACATCCCTGGGGGAAAACTTTCACTTGGATAAAGTCCGGGAGAGCACATTATTAACCCAACACGGGAAAATGCCTGTCAGTTAAAAAGTTCCCAAGGGAAGGATGGTAGATTGCCTCGAAGGCTTAAGGGGTGGGCTTGGGCTAAAATATTATACCTCCAAGTTGTGTCCCCTATGCCTTCTCAAGGTCAAAAAAATATGGCAATAACTGAGGGGGTTATTCGCAAAGGCATTTACAGACATACTATCCAAGCATAGTAAGGGGTCCCATGGTAAAAAACGTCCCTTACGAAAGCCAAAATTGACGAGTGGAGAGACTGTTTTTGTGTCTCTAAATACCACACTAAACGTCTATTTACTAGGTGTTTCCCCTTACTTTGCAAACTGCACTGGTTAGAGCAATGGGACAATATGGAAGGTTTCATGTCCCGTAGTGCCTGGTTTGCGGAAAGGGAGAACATGGCAGATTTCCACAGCTGTGGAAGAACTCCTTGTGACCAAATAAGATTGTAAAGGCGTAATAGGACTGCAAAGGCTGACTGATGTAAATGTTGTAGGATACGAATATGAAAGTCGTCGGCCCAGCTGCCGATGATCGACAAGCTGGGGAGTGTTGCCTCCAGTTCTTGAGTGTAAAAGGCACATTAAAAATGTTTTTTCTCTGAGAGAAGAAAAGTCCAAGGGTGCTAACTCTCTGGCAGACTTTGAGGAAAGAAATAGGGGC
>NC_069457.1:32173216-32196232 GCF_026875155.1 Cherax quadricarinatus | reverse complement strand
TTGCATAATCGAGTGCCCCGGGTTTAAATCTTTTTCAGGATAAGTTGGGGTCTGTGTTGTTAATACTTCCAGCTTACATCGGTTAGGACTTGGCTTACTTGGTCCCACTTTATGTTTTTGTTATTGAAGTTGAATTTGGTGAATGCTCCCTCATGACTAATCTCATTATGCGGTCTGGGGCTCTGTGCATACATGTCTGAACCTCAATTATGTTTTGATCTGAGTATATTGTTTTTGATATGGTGACATTTTCTATCAGATCATCATTGTTAGTGAAGATGAGGTCTAGTGTATTCTCCAGTCTGGCAGGCTCTATTATTTGCTGGTTTAAATTGAATTTTGTGCAGAGATTTTAAAAGCTCGTGTTAGTGTGAGTTTTTATCAGAGCTGCCCCTGGTGTTATTACTGAAACAATATTATTTGCTATATTCCTCCTTTTAGGTGCCTAAAGTTGAAATCCCCCAGGAGCAAGATGTTGGGTGCAGGAGCTTGCAGATTTTCGAGACAGTGGTCAATTTTTAACAGCTGTTCCTGGAATTGCTGGATATTGCATCTGGAGGCTTGTAGACTACCACAATGACTACGTTTTGGTTCTCGATCTTTACTGCTAAAACTTCCACTACATCATTTGGAGGCATTAAGCAGTTATGTGCAAACAAGTGACTCTGCAATGTACAGGCCAACCCCCCCTTCCTTTTGCCTGTTCACTCTGTCACATCTGTTCTCAATAATTAATTTTTATAGTGGGCCTGATGATGATAAATTATGAAATATCACAGTCACTAGCGCAATGGTTATCAAACAGATAGACCGGTTAGAGGAAAATAAATCCCCGGGCCCTGATGAACTTTTTTTCAAGGGCTCTTGAGTGTAAAATGGAAGTTTGTGAAACCATTGACTAATATTTTTTAATATTTCTCTTCAAACAGGTTGTAGTATCTGATATGTGGAAGATGGCTAATGTAATTCTATTTTTAAGGTAGGGGACAAGTCGTTACCATCAAATTACCGCCAATAAGCCTTACCTCAATTGTAGGTAAATTGCTAGAGTCAATTATAGCTGATAATATAAGAAGCCATCTGGAATAAGCACAGCCTGATTAATGATACTCACCATGGATTCACAAGAGGCCGTTCCTAGGTAGCTAATTTATTAACCTTCTTCAGTAAAGCTTTTGAGGCCGTTGATCATGAATAAAGAATTCGATATTGTTTATTTAGATTTTAGTAGCTTTGATAGAGTACAACACCACAAATGAAAGTGGCATTGGGGAAAAAGTGCTGTCATGGATCGAGTCATGGCTCACCATGGGTTAAATCCGAGATGGGATCTGTAAAAAGTGGGGTTCCACAGGGATCAGTCTTGTGTCCATTGTTGTTTATAATATATATCAATGACCTTGATGTGGGAATTACTAGTGATATGAGCAAATTCGCCGATAACACAAAGATTGGTAGGATAATTGTTTCAACTTAGATGTCACGGAACTTCAGGAGGATTTAGGCAAACTCAATACCTGGTCAGAAGAGTGGCAGATGCAGTTCAATGTAGATAAATGCAAGGTTCTGAAGCTCGGGAGTGTCCATAACCCTAGTACTTATCAGTTAAATAACGTAGAACTTAGCCATACAGATTGCGAAAAGGATTTGGGGGTTATGATGAGCAGGAACCTTAAACCAAGACAGCAATGCCTAAGCGTACATAACAAGCCAAACAGATTGCTGGGATTTATCTAGAAGCGTAAGCAACAGAAGTCCAGCGGTTATTTTACAGCTTTATACATCATTCACAATGTTCATTTCAACCCAAACGGCCCGACGAGTCCAAGAGGCCAACTCAAATGTCGACATATTACTGTGGGCAAATAGTCACCAGGGAAAAAGTGGTGTGTGCCATTTCTCTTAGACGCAATGACACCATGAGACTATGGTGCTTTTCGAC
Source organism: Cherax quadricarinatus (assembly GCF_026875155.1). Lineage (NCBI taxonomy): Eukaryota > Metazoa > Arthropoda > Malacostraca > Decapoda > Parastacidae > Cherax > Cherax quadricarinatus. Next base: position 32,194,290 of record NC_069457.1, on the reverse strand, counting down.
AAAGATGCCTGCGGCATCTTTGTCTGCATATTATTATGGACCCATCGTGTTCATTTCAAACACTAACGGCACGTCGAGAGCAAGAGGCCAGTTCAAATTCCAGCATATTAATATGGACTCATCGCCACCCGGGAAAAGTTGTATTCTGTTTCTCTTAGATGACATGACATGATGAGACTATGGGGTGTATTCGATGGAGATGCCTCCGGCAGAGGCCTTAAGTTTGGAAAAAATCACTATTCACACTATCCAGTGTGAGCTGGATTGAAAGCTCGACCTCACTGAGATAAGATAAGATAAGATAAGATTTCGTTCGGGATTTTTAACCCCGGAGGGTTAGCCACCCAGAAAACCCAAGAAAGTCAGTGCGTTCATCGAGGACTGTCTAACTTATTTCCATTGTGGTCCTTAATCTTGTCCCCCAGGATGCGACCCACACCAGTCGACTAACACCCAGGTACCTATTTGCTGCTAGGTGAACAGAACAACAGGTGTAAGGTAATGTGTCGAAATGTTTCCACCCACCGGGAATCGAATCGAATAATCACCAAATCCCTTCCCTGGCAACCACACCCCCCACTCTTCATAGATCTAAACTTACTCCCTGTTCAGTACATCCACACTTACTACTGTGCAATCTACATCTACAGGACCTTAAACTCCAATATCAACGTTGACCTAAAACGCTTTCTTGATAGTTGTGACAGAACCCACAGGCCATAACACCAGACACAAACATCTCTATGACATTCCCCGTGTCCGACTAAACCTTTACAAAAATTCAATGTATGTCAAAGGCCCTATAAGTCTGGAACACCCTACCTGAGAAACTCTAGAACTGCAGACACATTCATCACCTTCAAAACTACCATTAGAAAACAATCTTATCTCCCTGATACACCCCGTCAACTAACTACACGAATACCACCTGGTGGTTCACACTTACACTCACTCACCCATTTGACCATAAACAGAAATATTAATCTCAATCTTAAAATAATGAATCCTGTGATACTCCAATACTGAAACTATGTACTGTGCCAAAACAAAAGCATTCACATTGTTAAACTCACAAACTAGTATTTAGTCAATTAGCCATAATACCAACTTACCTCATAATTTGTAATATTTTACAATTAAGAATAAAACTAAGTCTGCCCGAAATGCCTAGCCATGCTAAGCGTTCTAGTGGTACACTCTGTAATCATTATTTTACTACATGTAAACCACACAATAACCAAATTTCTGTAAACTCAGCATTGTAATCCTTATAGAGAATAAACTTTGAATCGAATCTGAATTTTTCCAACTTGAAACCATTGCTGCGAGTCCTGTCTTGGCTGGAAATTTTCAGCACGCTATTTACATCCCCTTTATTTATTCCTGTTTTCCATTTATACACCTAGATCATATCCCCCCTAATTCTACGCCTTTCGAGAGAGTGCAGATTCAGGGCCTTCAGTCTATCCTCATAGGGAAGATTTCTGATACATGGGATCATCTTTGTCATCCTCCTTTGTACGTTTTCCAGAGCATTTATATCCATTCTGTAATACGGTGACCAGAACTGAGCAGCATAGTCTAAATGAGGCCTAACCAAGGATATATAGAGTTGAAGAACAACCTGAAGACTTGTATTATTAATGCTTCTAGATATGAAGCCAAGAATTCTGTTAGCTTTATTGCAAACACTAATGCACTGTTGTCTTGGTTTTAGGTTACTGTTAACCAGAACTCCTAAATCCTTTTCGCAATCGGTAGTATTAAGATCTACGTCATTTAGTTTATATGTGGCTTGATTATTTAACTGTCCAACATTTAGAACTTTGCATTTTCAATATTAACCCTTTGAGGGTCGACAGGCCCTCTCCGAAACTCGTTCTCAGGGTCGGCCAAATTTCAAAAAAAAAAAAAATTATTTTTTCTTATGAAAAAATAGAGTTTTTTTTTTCTAAACATTATAGGCTAAACAAAAAAATTTTAACGTCAATACTTACCGAGATATGAGGCGTGAAATTTGCCAAAATTGAACAACATCGGGAAACATCGCCGACTGCCGTCCCCCCGGTATTTTTTTTTTTACTTTTTTATGTATATTTTAAATTTTTTTTTCAATTTTTTTTTTCTGAGTAACTTTTAGGGCCCTCTGGGGCCCAACATGATCATTTTTTGAATTATTTCTTTTTCAATACTACACAAAAAGGGCGAAAAACCTGTTGTCATTATTTTGTTTACAGAAAATTTTTTACAAAAAACAAACATATGAAATTTGTTTATTACTATTTTTCTATATTTTAATACACATATACGTACGGGGAAAATGTTTCTAGAATTTCTGCAGCCTGGGGAACTCTTTGAAAGGGTGTCTGCACAGTGGAGTTTTACACTCCTCACAGTAAAACGAGTGTCTCGCGTTGTTGTGTGCGTTTTTTGTTGTGCACAGAGAAAAACACCTCTTCTGAGCCTTTTTTTTAAAGCTGCACCCGTTTTCCCGGAAGGATCCATGTTAAACGAGAGGTGTTGTTGAAAATTTTGGGTGGGCGGTCAATTGCAGGTGCTTTTCCCTTTGGGTACTTGAATACTTTTTGTTGTGACAACAAACAAAAATTCGCCGTACTGTGGTTGTTTTGGGCACTTTTAACAATTATAAGATTGACATGGAATGTCCAGAAGAGGGAAAAAAACATTTTTGATGTACCACTTAAACTTGCGAACAAATCAGCAAACCAATTGCATGTCAATTTGTCCATGAACGCATGTTAAAGGTGTAATCAATCACAGCTGCGGGTTTTAAAATGGGTTATTTCTCTTCTATGCTGCCTCCCACTGTCTGCCTTTCATTGGGTGAATTGATGAAAACAGTGTGAATTTTCGTTTGTCAGCCACGAAATGCCATGTCATTGGCACAAGCCGCCCTCACCTCTGCGAGTGCCAGCATCAAAAATTGGCATTTTTTTTCGATTTGACGCACTGTGCCACACACACTGTCATGTTCACTCGCAAAAAATCCTGGTGAGGGGGTTTTGTACCCGTTTTTTGTATATAAAAAATTTCCCTTACCAAGGTTTTGGTTTATCATTGTTCGAACCACACACCTGAGATGCCCAATAACTTCCTGGGATTTTGCAATGTTAACTTCCAGTGTACACAATAAAATCCAATACCAGACCCATGTAACAATCACAAAACACAAACAACTTTATACCAAAGCGTTTCCCCTTGTTGGTAGTACTGCTTGAAAGGTCTTCTTGAAAAGAATCAAAGATTGTCAATTACAAGCTTCCGAAGGGATAAAAATGAGTACTGAATTTCTGTTTCAGATACACAAACACATTCCTAATCTTATATAACCTGTCAGTTCTGCCAGGCCTGGTTTTATCTGAGAAGTGAAGCATACGTAACATTAGCACAAATCGATTCACTGGCATTATATCACTGAAACCTGGTGTTGTAATCAGGGGGTCTGTTGACCAGTATGATTTCACTTTGTGCTTATACACATGTGGCATAAGCATTATTGTGGCAAAGAAAAGATACATCTCAACCACAGTTGCCTCCTTCCATTGGTGTAGACGTGATTTTGGTGAAAGTATTGTGTTTGCCATGGTGTACTCGTAGTATGTTGCTTTCCATGACAATACTTTTCATCAGTGGTTCGTCAAAGAATAACTCGAAACATTCCAGTTCAGTGGCATTGTTCCCAAGTGCACAAGATGGCCGTATTCCACTTTGGCTGCCATCAAACTGGTGGGGATTTGGAACAAAATTGACAGCTTCCTGCCAATCCCAGGTGCGGTCTGCTGGTGGGTACTGGACAATGACAGGTGGTTGTGGTTGTGGAGGTTGTGGTTGTGGAGGTTGTGGTTGTGGAGGCTGGTGTGGTGGGGGAGTGGGGGATGGTGGCCTTTGTTCTAGATCAGCTGAGGCAGTGGCGTGGGTGGCAGCGTGGGTGGCAGCATGGCCCACTGCTGGTGCCTCACCGCCGGCACCACTACCACCACGCACATTTTCCATCCCAATTGCAACAGTATCTTCGTCATTTTCACTGTCTGTTCCTGTTGTACAGCCACGGGATGTACTCCGAGATACACTCCTTCCCCTTGGTATAACATATGGCACACATCCAGAGCGCATATATCGTCGTATATACTGACGCTTCACTGGGGAATATTGCACTTCACTATCACTACTGGAACTAGTTTGAAGAGCTTGTAGTTCATATTCACTATCACTATCATCACCCATGCTCTCATCTGAGTCTGGGATTTGGGAAAATAGAAGTTTCCTCTTGGGTTCTGGAACAACTGAACGTGAACACGAGGGCCCAGCACCAGAGGTGGAAGGCTGAGGGTCGTCTGGGTTTTCTTCACTATTACCGATATTATGGTCATTAGTTTCGGTCAAAACCTCACTAAAACCACGAAACTCATCTTCACTGGCACTTCCATCACTATTAGAACTGTCACTGGGGAACAAAAGTGTCCCAATTCGCCGAGGAGTGAGGAGCTTCTTACCGTGAGGCATGGTGGACATTGTTTACTAAGAGGGCATTCCCACAATGCACCACTGGGTCCCAGATTTTTTTTCTACCGCGCACACTGACCACGCAGACCCATTCTCTCACACCTAGGCCTACCAGCATTTTCGCGCGAGATTTGAGGCCGCTAGAATTTATGCATACTAGAACGCAGGAAGGAAGGAAAAAAAACTGGCAGGAAATGGCAGAAATCGTACACCAAATCCAGTCATTCCTGGAGTGGAACCACAGTCGATGGCCTCCACTCCAAACCAACAGATACAGATACTAATGCCGGAAAAAAAATCCCCCCCCAGTACCAACAATACCACCAGTCCGATAACATTCTTCTTTGCAAATATACAGGGTCTAAAGCCAGCAACAAACAACAAAATACCTTTCATCCGTGGACTGCTTGCAGAGGCAAAGGCAATGTTCGCGGCTTTCACTGAGACCCACATAAAGGATCACTTGGACAACGAAATATGGATCCCAGGTTACAACCTATACAGATGTGACAGAGTGAACAGGCAAAAGGGGGGGGTTGGCCTGTACATTGCAGAGTCACTTGTTTGCACAGAACTGCTAAATGCCTCAAATGATGTAGTGGAAGTTTTAGCAGTAAAGGTCGAGAACCAAAACCTAGTCATTGTGATAGTCTACAAGCCTCCGGATGCAACATCCCAGCAATTCCAGGAACAGCTGTTAAAAATTGACCACTGTCTGGAAAACCTTCCAGCTCCTGCACCCAACATCTTGCTCCTGGGGGATTTCAACTTAAGGCAACTAAAATGGAGGAATATAGCAAATAATATTGTTGCAGTAATAACACCAGGAGGCAGCTCTGATGAAAACTCACACTCACGCGAGCTTTTAAATCTCTGCACAAAATTCAATTTAAACCAGCAAATAATAGAGCCTACTAGACTGGAGAATACACTAGACCTCATCTTCACTAACAATGATGATCTGATAAGAAATATCACCATATCAAAAACAATATACTCAGATCACAACATAATTGAGGTTCAGTCATGTATGCGCGGAGCCCCAGACCGACATAATGAGATTAGTCACGAGGGAGCATTCACCAAATTCAACTTCAATAACAAAAACATAAAGTGGGACCAAGTAAACCAAGTCCTAACCGATATAAGCTGGGAAGATATACTAAGCAACACAGACCCCAACTTATGCCTAGAACAGATTAACTCGGTGGCACTCGATGTATGCGCAAGGCTTATTCCTCTAAGAAAAAGGAGGAGTAGATGTAAAACAGAAAGAGACAGGCGCTCCCTTTACAGGCGACGGAAAAGAATAACAGAGCGGCAAAAGAGGTCAATATATCTGAAATGCGTAGAGAGACACTGGTCAGAGAAATAGCAAGCATCGAACTTAAGCTAAAAGAATCCTTTAGGAGTCAGGAATCGCGGGAAGAACTAAAAGCCATAAATGAAATCGAAAGAAACCCAAAGTATTTCTTCTCCTATGCCAAATCAAAATCGAGAACAACGTCCAGTATTGGGCCCCTACTTAAACAAGATGGGTCCTACACAGATGACAGCAAGGAAATGAGTGAGCTACTCAAGTCCCAATATGACTCAGTTTTTAGCAAGCCGCTAACCAGACTGAGAGTCGAAGATCAAAATGAATTTTTTATGAGAGAGCCACAAAATTTGATTAACACAAGCCTATCCGATGTTATCCTGACGCCAAATGACTTCGAACAGGCGATAAATGACATGCCCATGCACTCTGCCCCAGGGCCAGACTCATGGAACTCTCTGTTCATCAAGAACTGCAAGAAGCCCCTATCACGAGCCTTTTCCATCCTATGGAGAGGGAGCATGGACACGGGGGTCGTCCCACAGTTACTAAAAACAACAGACATAGCCCCACTCCACAAAGGGGGCAGTAAAGCAACAGCAAAGAACTACAGACCAGTAGCACTAACATCCCATATCATAAAAATCTTTGAAAGGGTCCTAAGAAGCAAGATCACCACGCATCTAGAAACCCATCAGTTACACAACCCAGGGCAACATGGGTTTAGAACAGGTCGCTCCTGTCTGTCTCAACTATTGGACCACTACGACAAGGTCCTAAATGCACTAGAAGACAACAAGAATGCAGATGTAATATATACAGACTTTGCAAAAGCCTTCGACAAGTGTGACCATGGCGTAATAGCGCACAAAAATGCGTGCTAAAGGAATAACAGGAAAAGTCGGTCGATGGATCTATAATTTCCTCACTAACAGAACACAGAGAGTAGTCGTCAACAGAGTAAAGTCCGAGGCAGCTACGGTGAAAAGCTCTGTTCCACAAGGCACAGTACTCGCTCCCATCTTGTTCCTCATCCTTATATCCGACATAGACAAGGATGTCAGCCACAGCACCGTGTCTTCCTTTGCAGATGACACCGAATCTGCATGACAGTGTCTTCCATTGCAGACACTGCAAAGCTCCAGGCAGACATCAACCAAATCTTTCAGTGGGCTGCAGAAAACAATATGAAGTTCAACGATGAGAAATTTCAATTACTCAGATATGGTAAACATGAGGAAATTAAATCTTCATCAGAGTACAAAACAAATTCTGGCCACAAAATAGAGCGAAACACCAACGTCAAAGACCTGGGAGTGATCATGTCGGAGGATCTCACCTTCAAGGACCATAACATTGTATCAATCGCATCTGCTAGAAAAATGACAGGATGGATAATGAGAACCTTCAAAACTAGGGAGGCCAAGCCCATGATGACACTCTTCAGGTCACTTGTTCTATCTAGGCTGGAATATTGCTGCACACTAACAGCACCTTTCAAGGCAGGTGAAATTGCCGACCTAGAAAATGTACAGAGAACTTTCACGGCGCGCATAACGGAGATAAAACACCTCAATTACTGGGAGCGCTTGAGGTTCCTAAACCTGTATTCCCTGGAACGCAGGAGGGAGAGATACATGATTATATACACCTGGAAAATCCTAGAGGGACTAGTACCGAACTTGCACACGAAAATCACTCATTACGAAAGCAAAAGACTTGGCAGACGATGCACCATCCCCCCAATGAAAAGCAGGGGTGTCACTAGCACGTTAAGAGACCATACAATAAGTGTCAGGGGCCCGAGACTGTTCAACTGCCTCCCAGCACACATAAGGGGGATTACCAACAGACCCCTGGCAGTCTTCAAGCTGGCACTGGACAAGCACCTAAAGTCAGTTCCGGATCAGCCGGGCTGTGGCTCGTATGTTGGTTTGCGTGCAGCCAGCAGCAACAGCCTGGTTGATCAGGCTCTGATCCACCAGGAGGCCTGGTCTCAGACCGGCCGCGGGAGCGTTGACCACCGGAACTCTCTCCAGGTAAACTCCAGGTACGTCAAAAACCCCTACGCATAAGACGTACTAGTACGACGAAAACCCTCAAAGGGTTAATTGTCATGAGGTTCACCCACGAAACTCTCCCCGGGTGCCAATTTACTTATATGAGCAGAATTCTATTGTCTCAAAGAGGCAGAAGGCCTCCCATATGCTATGGCAGTCTCTCATCTATGCCTCCAAGCGAAACTCCCCCATATTTCTTATTCTCGATTTGCTAAACGCCCCTCCTCCTCTGGAGCCCCCAACTTCTGCAGCTTCCTCTGAAGTCCCCCTTTCTGCAGTCACCCTCTCTAACTCTTTTGCTGTTCTGGACTCTGAGGCCCCTCCCTTGGCACCTCCTTCTGTTCTCGCCTCTTCCTCGTGAGATTATCACGAGGGAGCATTCACCAAATTCAACTTCAATAACAAAAACATTAAGTGGGACCAAGTAAACCAAGTCCTAACTGAATAAGCTGGGAAGATATACAAGCAACACAGACCCCAACTTACGCCTAGAACAGATTAACTTGGTAGCACTCGATGTATGCACAAGACTTATTCCTCTAAGAAAAAGGAGGAGTAGATGTAAAATAGAAAGAGACGGGCGCCCCTTTACAGGCGACGGAAAAGAATAACAAAGCGGCTAAAAGAGGTCAATCTATCTGAAATGCGAAAGGGAGACACTGGTCAGAGAAATAGCAAACATCGAACTTAAGCAAAAGGGAATTTTATAGGAGTCAGGAATCGTGGAAAAAACTAAAAGCCATAAATGAAATCGAAAGAAACCCAAAGTATTTCTTCTCCTATGCCAAATCAAAGTCGAGAACAACGTCCAGCATTGGGCCCTACTTAAACAAGATGGGTCCTACACAGATGGTGCAAGGAAATGAGTGAGCTACTCAAGTCCCAATATGACTCAGTTTTTTAGCAAGCCACTAACCGACTGAGAGTCGAAGACAAAATTAATTTTTTATGAGAGAGCCACAAAATTTGGTTAACACAAAGCCTATCTGATGTTATCCTGACGCCAAATGATTTCGAACAGGCGATAATGACATGCCCATGCACTCTGCCCCAGGGCCAGACTCATGGAACTCCGTTTTCCATCAAAAACTGCAAGAAGCCCCTACACGAGCCTTTACCATCCTATGGAGGGGGAGTATGGACACGGGGTCGTCCCACAGTACTAAAAACAACAGACAAGCCCCACTCCACAAAGGGGGCAGTAAAGCAACAGCAAAGAACTACAGACCGATAGCACTAACATCCCATATCATAAAAATCTTTGAAAGGTCCTAAGAAGCAAGATCACCACCCATCTAAAAACCCATCAGTTACACAACCCAGGGCAACATGGTTTAGAACGGGTCGCTCCCTGTCTGTCTCAACTATTATCACTATGGCAAGGTCCTAGATGCACTAGAAGACAAAAAGAATGCAGATGAAAATATATACAGACTTTGCAAAAGCCTTCGACAATGTGACCATGGCGTAATAGCACACAAAAGGCATGCTAAAGGAGTAACAGGAAAAGTCGTCGATGGATCATAATTTCCTCACTAACAGAACACAGAGAGTAGTAGCCCAACAGAGTAAAGTCCGTGGCGCCACGGTGAAAAGCTCTGTTCCTCAAGGCTCAGTATTTCGCTCCCATCTTTTTCATCATCCTCATACTGACATAGCCCAAGGAGGGTCAGCCACAGCACCGTGTCTTCCTTTGCAGATGACACCCAATCTGCATGACATGTCTTCCATTGCAGACACTGCAAGGCTCCAGGCGGACATCAACCAAATCTTTCAGTGGGCTGCGGAAAACAATATGAATTCAACGATGAGACATTTCAATTACTCAGATATGGTAAACAAAAGGGAAAATTAAATCTTCATCAGAGTACAAAACAAATTCTGGCCACAAAATAGAGCGAAACACCAACGCCCAAAGACCTGGAGTGATCATGTCGGGGGATCTCACCTTCAAGGACCATAAAAAGTATAAAATCGCATCTGCTAGAAAAAATGACAGGAGGATAATGAGAACCTTCAAAACGAGGGATGCCAAGCCCATGATGACACTCTTCAGGTCACATTTTCTATCTAGGCTGGAATATTGCTGCACACTAACAGCACCGTTCAAGGCAGGTGAAATTGCTGACCTAGAAAATGTACAGAGAACCTTCATGGCGTGCATAACTGAGATAAAACACCTCAATTACTGGGAGTGCTTGAGGTTCCTGAACCTGTATTCCCTGGAATGCAGGAGGGAGAGATACATGATTATATACACCTGGAAAATCCTAGAGGGACTAGTACTGAACTTGCACACGAAAATCACTCACTACGAAAGCAAAAGACTTGGCAGACGATGCAACATCCCCCCAATGAAAAGCAGGGGTGTCACTAGCACGTTAAGAGACCATACAATAAGTGTCAGGGGCCCGAGACTGTTCAACTGCCTCCCAGCATACATAAGGGGGATTATCAACAGACCCCTGGCAGTCTTCAAGCTGGCACTGGACAAGCACCTAAAGTCGGTTCCTGATCAGCCGGGCTGTGGCTCGTACGTTGGTTTGCGTGCAGCCAGCAGTAGCAGCCTGGTTGATCAGGCTCTGATCCACCAGGAGGCCTGGTCACTTACCGGGCCGCGGGGGCGTTGACCCCCGGAACTCTCTCCAGATCCAGATCACTCACAAGTTTCTGTGTCTACCAGACCTCATACGACAACCTACTCCTCATTGCCCCTCTCCTTCTATGAAATTATAAACCATCCCTATTGTTTCAAATCTTCTTTCACCCCTTCTTCCCATTTGCGCCCTGCTCATTTTTCTTCCTGGTCTCTGTACCCAGTTCTTCACCTCTAACTGCTCTGTTATGAGTTGTGGAGTTCATCCATCTCCTAGTGTAGTACCTTCTTCCTTTGTTCCCCTCAAGTTTCTCCCTCTTCTGCTCTCCTCCAGGTCACTTCCTCTCCCGATGTCACCTTCCAAGCTTCCTCAGTTCCCTCTATTTTTTGTCCCCACCTACTTTGGTACAATCCATTGTTTCCCTAATTTTTACTACCCTCCTCCTTCCATCTTCAATATTGTACCACATACAACATCCTTATCCTCAAAGCATTTGAAGCTATCTCAAATATACTGAGGGTGACAAAACCATGATGGAGACTGTTCCACACCCTTTTTCTCCTCCTCCCCTCTCTCTCCATCTGAGCAACCCCTTCTTCACAACGACCCTATCCTTCACTGCTTAAAAGCCTTCCTCTACCTCCACATACAGACCTTTCTAACCCATAGATACCTCTACCTTCTGCTTTCTTGTATCTTTCTCTTCACAAATCATGGCTTATTACAGTGGAATATCCGCAGCCTCAGAGGTAACCAGGGTGAGCTCCAGGTGTTGCTCTCCCAGTTTTCCTGTTTGTATTTGTTTGTTTGATAAAATTAGTCTCATGTCAACTCTTGGGTATCTTTACTGAGGAAAATGTTTCACGCCACAGATGGTTATCCATCAGTCCATTCAAAGTGAAACCATGAAAAAGGAAGAACACTGCAGCAAGCCTGTTGCCCATACCAGGCAGGTCCTTCACAAATCCATCCCACTAACAAAATATTTGCCCAACCAATTTTCAATGGTATCCAAGAAATAAGCTTTGATAATTTATTACCCAGTGCAAGTCCCACTCGAGTCCAACCTCTCTCACTCATGTATCTATCCAACCTAAATTTTGAAAATACCCAAGGTTTTAGCCTCGATAACCCTACTAGGAAGACTACCCTATTTCCAAACCAATACTTTGCTGTATCATTTCTAAACTAAACTTGTTTAATTTGAATCCATTATGTGTGGTTTTTCTTTGAGGGATATCCTCAAGACCTTATTTATATCCCCTTTATTGATACCCATCTTCCACTTACACACTTTGATCATGTTTTCCCTCATTCTTCATGTAACAAGTGAATGTAATTTAAGGGTCTTCAATCTTTCTTCATAAGGAAGATTTCTAATGCTATGTATTAATTAGTCATTCATATGCTGTATGTTTTCTAACAAATTTATGTCCATGCTGTAATATGGAGACCAGAACTGAGCTGCATAATTTAGATGAGGCTTTACAAATGATGTATAAGGCTGTAATATAACCGCTGAACTTTTGTTGCTTACACTTCTTGATATATTATTATTATTATAATCAAAAAGAAGTGCTAACCACAAGGGGCTATACAGCACTGCAGGGCAGAAAGGAAGTGAGGGTAACAGATGGTAAATAGAGAGGGATGATTAGGAGGCTATGGAGAACAGTGGGGCAGCAGATAGTGCAGAGGTGGAGGGTAGCAACAGATTGAGGCAGAAAGGGATGAGGGAGTGTGAAAGGTAATCATCATCAAGTTTGTGGAGTAAATCAGTTGTTGTCAGAAGTCAATGAGAGAGTCAGGATTAAAGGAGGGTCCATCAGCAAGAAGGAAGGTAAAGAGAGAGTAGTAAGCGAGAATATCATGAGGTAATTCTGCATGCTCATTGAGAGAGAGGGCAGTCCAACAGAATGTGGCTAACTGCTACTGGAACCTGACACTTCTCACAGAGAGGAACAGGGTGCCTCTCCATAAGCTACCCATGAGTAAGACGAGTGTGGCCAATGTGAAGATGGGAGTAGTCTTGTACATCAACATGACAAGGGGCCCAACAAAAAACAATATCTTCATGTTTGGTAGAGATACGGCATAGCCAAGGTTGGATACAGAGAACTAAGGGATGAGGTGTATCAAATTTTTGTATAGCCTGTAAAGTACTAAGGAAGTCTGAGACAACCACAAATGGTGACACAGGCATAGATGCAATACAGATAAGTGCTGCAAGAATGGCATACAATTCGGCTGTAAAAATGCTAGCTGAAGATAGTAAATGTCCTCGCACGACACTGTCCAGAAATGCTGCTGAGAATCCGATGCCATCAGAAGACTTAGAGCCATCTGTGTACACTGTGATGGCATGAGAATGAGAGCAGAAGTGGTCAAGAAAAAGAGAACGGGAAGCTACGATAGGCAGTTGAGCTTTCGCGCAAGGGAGCAAGAAACGGACTTGAACAGCTGGAACTTCCCATGGGGGCAGGGAAAAGCAAGATGCAACATGAACATAGAAAGGTGCTAAGTGAAGGGAAGACAAGAGTGAATGTAGGCAAAGAGAAAAGGGATGGACCAAACAGGGGCGACGAACAGATAATGTCTACTAACATCGGTGACTATTCTATTACCTGGAGTTTACCTGGAGAGAGTTTCGGGGGTCAACGCCCCCGCGGCCCGGTCTGTGACCAGGCCTCCTGGTGGATCAGCGTCTGATCAACCAGGCTGTTGCTGCTGGCTGCACGCAAACCAACGTACGAGCCACAGCCCGGCTGATCAGGAACTGACTTTATGTGTTTGTCCAGTGCCAGCTCGAAGACTGCCAGGGGTCTGTTGGTAATACCCCTTATGTGTGCTAGGAGGCAGTTGAACAGTCTCGGGCCCCTGACACTTATTGTATGGTCTCTTAACGTGCTAGTGACACCCCTGCTTTTCATTGGGGGATGGCACATCGTCTGCCAAGTCTTCTGCCTTCGTAGTGAGTGATTTTCGTGTGCAAGTTCGGTACTAGTCCCTCTAGGATTTTCCAGGTGTATATAATCATGTATCTCTCCCTCCTGCATTCCAGGGAATACAGGTTTAGAAACCTCAAGCGCTCCCAGTAATTGAGGTGTTTTATCTCCGTTATGCGTGCAGTGAAAGTTCTCTGTACATTTTCTAGGTCGGCAATTTCACCTGCCTTGAAAGGTGCTGTTAGAGTGCAGCAATATTCCAGCCTAGATAGAACAAGTGACCTGAAGAGTGTCATCATGGGCTTGGCCTCCCTAGTTTTGAAGGTTCTCATTATCCATCCTGTCATTTTTCTAGCAGATGCAATTGATACAATGTTATGGTCCTTGAAGGTGAGATCCTCCGACATAATCACTCCCAGGTCTTTGACGTTGGTGTTTCGCTCTATTTTGTGGCCAGAATTTGTTTTGTACTCTGATGAAGATTTAATTTCCTCATGTTTACCATATCTGAGTAATTGAAATTTATCATCGTTGAACTTCATATTGTTTTCTGCAGCCCACTGAAAGATTTGGTTGATGTCCGCCTGGAGCCTTGCAGTGTCTGCAATGGAAGACACTGTCATGCAGATTCGGGTGTCATCTGCAAAGGAAGACACGGTGCTGTGGCTGACATCCTTGTCTATGTCGGATATGAGGATGAGGAACAAGATGGGAGCTAGTACTGTGCCTTGTGGAACAGAGCTTTTCACCGTAGCTGCCTCGGACTTTACTCTGTTGACAACTACTCTCTGTGTTCTGTTAGTGAGGAAATTATAGATCCATCGACCGACTTTTCCTGTTATTCCTTTAGCACGTATTTTGTGCGCTATTACGCCATGGTCACACTTGTCGAAGGCTTTTGCAAAGTCTGTATATATTACATCTGCATTCTTTTTGTCTTCTAGTGCATTTAGGACCTTGTCATAGTGATCCAATAGTTGAGACAGACAGGAGCGACCTGTTCTAAACCCATGTTGCCCTGGGTTGTGTAACTGATGGGTTTCTAGATGGGTGGTGATCTTGCTTCTTAGGACCCTTTCAAAGATTTTTATGATATGGGATGTTAGTGCTATTGGTCTGTAGTTCTTTGCTGTTGCTTTACTGCCCCCTTTGTGGAGTGGGGCTATGTCTGTTGTTTTTAGTAACTGAGGGACGACCCCCGTGTCCATGCTCCCTCTCCATAGGATGGAAAAGGCTCGTGAAAAGGCTTCTTGATGAACACAGAGTTCCATGAGTCTGGCCCTGGGGCAGAGTGCATGGGCATGTCATTTATCGCCTGTTCGAAGTCATTTGGCGTCAGGATAACATCGGATAGGCTTGGGTTAATCAAATTTTGTGGCTCTCTCATAAAAAATTCATTTTGATCTTCGACTCTCAGTCTGGTTAGTGGCTTGCTAAAAACTGAGTCATATTGGGACTTGAGTAGCTCACTCATTTCCTTGCTGTCATCTGTGTAGGACTCATCTTGTTTAAGTAGGGGCCCAATACTGGACGTTGTTCTCGATTTTGATTTGGCATAGGAGAATAAATACTTTGGGTTTCTTTCGATTTCATTTATGGCTTTTAGTTCTTCCCGCGATTCCTGACTCCTAAAGGATTCTTTTAGCTTAAGTTCGATGCTTGCTATTTCTCTGACCAGTGTCTCCCTACGCATTTCAGATATATTGACCTCTTTTAGCTGCTCTGTTATTCTTTTCTGTCGCCTGTAAAGGGAGCGCCTGTCTCTTTCTATTTTACATCTACTCCTCCTTTTTCTTAGAGGAATAAGCCTTGTGCATACATCGAGTGCCACCGAGTTAATCTGTTCTAGGCATAAGTTGGGGTCTGTGTTGCTTAGTATATCTTCCCAGCTTATATCGGTTAGGACTTGGTTTACTTGGTCCCACTTTATGTTTTTGTTATTGAAGTTGAATTTGGTGAATGGTCCCTCGTGACTAGTCTCATTTTGTCGGTCTGGGGCTCCACGCATCCATGTCTGAACCTCAATTATGTTGTGATCTGAGTATATTGTTTTTGATATGGTGACATTTCTTATCAGATCATCATTGTTAGTGAAGATGAGGTCTAGTGTATTCTCCAGTCTAGTAGGCTCTATTATTTGCTGGTTTAAATTGAATTTTGTGCAGAGATTTAAAAGCTCGTGTGAGTGTGAGTTTTCATCAGAGCTGCCTCCTGGTGTTATTACTGCAACAATATTATTTGCTATATTCCTCCATTTTAGGTGCCTTAAGTTGAAATCCCCCAGGAGCAAGATGTTGGGTGCAGGAGCTGGAAGATTTTCCAGACAGTGGTCAATTTTTAACAGCTGTTCCTGGAATTGCTGGGATGTTGCATCCGGAGGCTTGTAGACTACCACAATGACTAGGTTTTGGTTCTCGACCTTTACTGCTAAAACTTCCACTACATCATTTGAGGCATTAAGCAGTTCTGTGCAAACAAGTGACTCTGCAATGTACAGGCCAACCCCCCCCCTCCTTTTGCCTGTTCACTCTGTCACATCTGTATAGGTTGTAACCTGGGATCCATATTTCGTTGTCCAAGTGATCCTTTATGTGGGTCTCAGTGAAAGCCGCGAACATTGCCTTTGCCTCTGCAAGCAGTCCACGGATGAAAGGTATTTTGTTGTTTGTTGCTGGCTTTAGACCCTGTATATTTGCAAAGAAGAATGTTTTCGGACTGGTGGTATTGTTGGTACTGGGGGGGGATTTTTTTTCCGCCATTAGTATCTGTATCTGTTGGTTTGGAGTGGAGGCCATCGACTGTGGTTCCACTCCAGGAATGACTGGATTTGGTGTACGATTTCTTCCATTTCCTGCCAGTTTTTTTTCCATCCTGGCACTAAAAAAGCCTCTCCCTCTTGAGTGGCTGTGGCTATCCAGGTTTTCCCACGGCCTGGATGTTTTGTATCTCTTTGTCCCCTTTAAATGGTATGCCTGGCAATTTAAGTTATAGCACAGTCTTTCCTGTACTGAAGAGGTACACATTTCAGGGTGAAAAAGCTTACAGGAAGGGAGTTTGCATTTTCCTGTTGTCATATGGGCATGGCATTTTCTAGGGTGGTCATAGTTGCATGTCCCATCTGTTTTTCCAGATTTCCCATGCCAGCAGATACCAAGTGCATAATATGTGCACAGGCTTGGTTTCCGTTTGCCTTGGGTTTCTGTGACTGTATTCCCTGGTGGTGCATGTTTTCCTGTCTTACTTCTATCCTCCCTAGCACCAACAATGGTGCTCCCACCAGTTGTTTTTGGTAATTTATCCTCACTATTGCTATTGGAGTCCTGTTGTTTGCTATTTCCTGTGGTATTTCTAGTTTGCAATATTGGTTTTATCTTATCTTTGACTACACTTGTTTCCCTACTATGGCTCCTGTCCCTTATGAGGTCATTTATATGTATTCCTTCCTGCGTATAATTCCCGACTACCTGGACAAAATCTCCAGCTTCACCATTACTGTCTCCCAGGACAGTATCTCCAGCTTCACCATTTCTGTCTCCCAGGACAGCACCTCCAGCTTCACCATTACTGTTTCCCAGGACAGCACCTCCAGCTTCACCATTACTGTCTCCCAGGACAGCACCTCCAGCTTCACCATTACTGTCTCCCAGGACAGCACTATCAGTCCCACATTTACTGACTACCACATCACCTCCAGCCTTACAGTTTCTGATTACATGGCCAGTATCAAGGGCAGTACCATTCAGCCCAGACTTTTTATGTTCCCATCTGTTGTAGAAAGCTTCCAGGTTTTCTATGAAAGCAGCTTTGATGTTGTCCTCTTTTAATACCCTTGTGATTTTAGTCCACAGATTTTCCTCATTTGGGCATACCCAAAAACACTTCTCTGTTTTGATACTGCTTGTAGCTAGTTCTTGAATATCTGCACAAGGAGCGTGACACCAATTTCCACAAAAATGACAATTTATCCATGTGGAAGCCCGTTTGTTTGACTGACCACAGACTACACACAGCTTCATAATGATTTGAATGGTTGATTTACTGCAATTCTACTAGCAACCTCTTGAATATTCTATTAATAACCTTAAATGAAGCTCTAGCTATTTGTATTTTTGTTTCTAACTGTTTTTGTATATTGGACAGCTTACAGTCACGTTCCTGATTTTTAATGTTTGTGTTTATAAGGGCGCCTACAACCCCATCCGTTTACAGTCCAACGATACCGTTTGAAACCAGTCCCGGGTTCGGACCAGTCAAGGGTTCGGACCAGTCAAGGGTTCGGACCAGTCGATCTGATCTGATCAGTGGGTCACTTATTTAAAACATACTGGTCGGTGATTTGAGCTAACACATGAAGGATCTACTGGAAATTATCTACCCGAGTAATATGTGATTTGTCTGATACAAAAGTATAACTTGTGTGTTGAAGAGCCGGTGATATCTGGCAGCTCCTACAGTGACGAACGGTCGACCTCAACCCTTGTTTATCAATCGCTGTATCTAGCTTTTCTATTTTTTTTTTCCGTCTCCACCACAATAAATGCTATATTATCACTATAGTTGACTGGTGCAAATTTTGGAGGAAGGACGCTTTTTCTGTAGTAATAATTGCTTCTCGTTGTGTATATTGCGACCGCTGGTAACTACAGGTTATATGAAATTCACAGTAACGTCTGGTATTTCAAGAAAAAGAAACTAATGAAAGTCACTCCACTCCACTAAGTACCACTATAATACTGGTTAGTTGCTACTACAACACTGTATTCTGCTAATCACTGGTATCACTAGATTATATGCGAGTACACTAGCAGGCCAGGAAGATTATTAAAACAGCTGACCTGTGGTAAGTTTCTGGCGACTTCTGGCGCCTGCCTCTATAGGCTTATCACTTCATTTACAAATTCACCTGTTTTCAAATGACACTTTAGCCTTTATCATCAATATACTAGGGAGCCACTGTAATATACACTATACACTATGTATACTCAATGTTATCAGGGAGACTTTCCTCTGACACGAAAAGTTCAATTATTATTATTTTTTTCACACGGGACACAGGCCTATGATTCCCCTCTGGCAGTAAACTCTGCTAGGTAGTGCACACTAATTCTCCTTTTTTGACTCAGTATATAATGTTTTCCGCCCAAGATTGGTTCCAGGCGCTAGAGGGATGTATCGTATAGGATTGATGACACAAATTAAAGTTCTAGCACGTAAGAGCGACCGTGAAAACACGAGATAACCCGGAGCACAACGAGGCACGCTGACACGCTGACACTAGTACGGTGGAAGTATATGGAAGGATTGCGGAGATCATGAGAACAAATGTAGTAGCGAAGGCAATGGGTATCAGGGCGATCGGAAAAGTATGGAATATTTTCTTCTGCATAGAAGCTCTCAACAGGGCAGGAGTGAAACGAACCAAGGCAGAAACATAATCATTGGTGATGGATGGGATTAAGGCTTGAGAGAGTAGTCGGAGAGGAAGCTGAATAGATCTAATCACCATAATCAAGTTTCGATAAGATGAGGGCTGAATGTAGGCAAAGGAGAGTTTGACGATCAGCTCCCCATGAAAGATGAGCAAGGGTTTTAAGAAGGTTCAGCCAACTGTGGCAAGTTGCCTTCAAAGAGGTAATGTGAGGTTTCCAGGATAACCTACAATCAAAGAGAAGGCCTAGAAACCCGACCGTATCACATTCAGGGATACAGGAGCCATAGAGGTACAATGGGTGATCAGAGATGACTGAGGGTCTAGTGAAAGTAATTTGGTGAGTTTTGGTACTGGAAAATTTAAACCCATGCGTGCTGGCCCAACTGGAAACATGGTTGACCACATGCTGGAGAGAAACTGTAATGAGGTGACAGTCAGCACCTGCACAAGCAATAGTGAAGTCATCAACATAGAGTGATGACCAAATATTGGATAATAATATGCTCTCCCCGGACATTGATCGGGGAGAGCACATTATTAACCCAAACACAGAAATGTCTGTCAGTTAAGAAGTTCTTAAGAATGGATGGTAGATTGCCTTGGAGGCCTAAGGAGTGGGCTTAGGCCAAAATATTATACCTCCAAGTTGTTATATGCCTTCTCAAGGTCAAAAAATATGGCAATAACTGAGTGGTTATTCACAAAGGCGCTGTATAGCCCTTGTGGCTTAGCGCTTTTTTTTAATTATAATAATATTTGCAAAGGCATTACGAACATATGTATCCAAGCTTAGTAAGGGGTCTATGGTAGAACACCCCTTATGAAAGCCATATTGACTAGTGGAGAGACTGTTGTGTGTCTCTAAATACCACATTAAATGTTGATTTACCAGACATTCCATCACCTTGCAAACTGCACTGATAAGAGCTATGGGACGATAGTGGGAGGCATATCCCATAGTACCCAGCTTGTGGAGAGGGAGAACAATAGCAGATTTCCACAGCTTGGGAAGAACTCCTTGTGACCAAATAAGATTGAAGAGGTGTAAGAGGACTGCAAGGGCTGACTGATGTAAGTGTTGTAACATCAGAATATTAATGTTGTCTGGCCCAGCTGCCGATGATCGGCAAGCTGAGAGTGTTGACTCCAGTTCCTGAAGTGTAAAAGGCACATTATAAGACTCTTCTTTGAGGGAAGAAAAGTCTAAGGGCACTAACTCTCTGGCAGACTTTGAAGAAAGAAAGGAGGGGCATAGATGTAGCCCCTGAGAAATACGGACCAGATGATTGCCAATTTCAATGGCAATGTCAAAAGTGTTTGCTATATTAACACCAGCAACCCGCAGAACAGGAGCCATGTCAGGAGAGTATTTACCACTCAGGAGCAGGGATGCACAAATTAACATTATGATCGACAACACTCTAATTACCAGACATAATGAGGGCAAATTCCTAGGCCTATACCTTGACAACAACCTGAATTTCAGCACCCATATCCAACACATAACCAAAAAAGTATCCAAAACGGTTGGGATCCTCTCCAAGATACGTTACTACGTGCCGCAAAATGCCCTTCTCACACTATACCACTCACTTATTTATCCATACCTCACCTATGCTATTTGTGCTTGGGGATCAACTGCAGCAACACACCTAAAGCCAATAAAAACCCAACAAAAAGCTGCAGTAAGAATAATCACTAAATCCCATCCCTGGCAACACCCCCCCCCACTCTTCATAGATCTAAACTTACTCCCTGTTCAATACATCCACACTTACTACTGTGCAATTTACATCTACAGGACCTTAAACTCTAATATCAATCTTGAACTAAAACGCTTTCTTGATAGTTGTGACAGAACCCATAGGCATAACACCAGACACAAACATCTCTACGACATTCCTCGTGTCCGACTAAACCTTTACAAAAATTCAATGTATGTCAAAGGCCCTAAAATCTGGAACACCCTACCTGAGAACTCTAGAACTGCAGACACATTCATCACCTTCAAAACTACCACTAGAAAACATCTTATCTCCCTGATACACCCCATCAACTAACTACACGAATACCACCTGGTGGTTCACACTTACACTCACTCACCCATTTGACCATAAACAGAAATATTAATCTCAATCTTAAAATAATGAATCCTATGATACTCCAATACTGAAAAATATGTACTGTATCAAAACAAAA
>NC_069457.1:32130751-32172716 GCF_026875155.1 Cherax quadricarinatus | reverse complement strand
TCCCTTACTAATGATATTATGGGTTTACTCACGAAATCGTAATGACACGATTGCAAACAAAACCTCCAAGGGCGGGGTTTTGAACCCGGGGGTCGAGGGTCGTGTTGACGGCATGAAGGGATTTGGGCTAGAGTTACCCGGGCCAGCTACTGGGATTCGCCCTGTAAAAACTTTCTTTTGTGGTCACAGTGGTCCCTATGTAACCTTCCTATGGTGTATAAATATCCCTTTTGGGCAAATCTTTTGTGGCTATGGTCCAGTGGCTAGTGGTCCAGGGGCTAACGCGGGGTTTGGGAGTTTTGAGGCTTTTGACTTTTGGGTTCAAACCCTGCCCTTGATATGGTTTGTTTTATGGGTTTTGGCAGTGCGCAGCGGGGATAAAATTTAAAAACATCTTTGAAGCTTTTACTTTTTTTGCAGTATCTGGGGTAACAGACAGCGGTTAATGCCCCATCCCCCGGGTGGCCATTCCCCGGGGGAGAGAGGATACAATCTTGATGAGTACTGGGCAGCGAGACTGGACAGAGGCAGGGGTAGGAGGCTGGATGCTCACCAGAGGCTGGTTTTGGGGGAAAACTAGGGGAAATTATGTATTGGGCTCACTAGCTACAATGATTATAAAGCTGAAGACAACCGCGGGATTCGTTGCTTACACTTCTTGATAAAAATCCCAGCAATATATTTGCCTTATTACCACCTTAGGGGCTGCCTTGGTTTAGGTTGCTGCTTACCATAACCCCCCCAAAAACTTTTTGCATTCTGTACATTAAGTTCAACGTTTTTAAGCGGGAGATCTAGGGGTTATAACCTCCCAAGCTTTTGAAATTTTAATTTTTCACATTGACGCATGGGCCCTTTTTTTGCCCTGAAATTTAGTTTGTCAAAATCCTCCCCAAAATTCCCGGGGCACCCAAAATCGAACGATTATCCTCTTGTGTCATCAGCAAATTTGCTTATTTATAGTAATTCCCCCACAACATTTAAATAAAAACAAAATCCCCCCAAAACCCGCGGACCCCTTTTTCAGCCCCCTAAAATTTTTTTTCCTTTGCACACTTTTCGTTCCATTAGTCCAAAGACTCGACCATGACGTTTTTCCCCAATGCCATGACAGCTACTTTCTTCACAGTCCTGTGCGTCTCTTCAAAAACCCTTTCTTAAAATCTAAAAAAACAAAATCGAATTTTTATCAGACAACGCCTCAAAACCTTTTTTGAAAAAAGATTTAAAATTGGATGCGGAAAAGGCACCTGGGGATCCCTGTTAAGTATCATTTAAACAAATTTACCTATCGAGTGGTTATTATATTATCAGCTATATTGACTCAGTAAATTTTTCCCAAATTGAGGGTTTGCTTATCGGGTGGCAATTTTTATGGAAAGATTTGTCTCCTGCTTTAAAAATAGGAATTACTTAGCCATCTTCCAAATATCAGTCTCTACTCCTGTTTGAAGAGAGAGAAAATTTTAAAAAAATGTTTGTTAATGGTTCACAGGTTTCATTTTGCATTCCTTTAGACCCTTGAAAAAAGCTCATCATGTCACTGGGGATTTTATTTTGTTCATACGGTTCAAATATGTTAAGTTAACCATTTTACTAGTGACAGTGATATTACATAATTTATCTTCTTCAGGCCCACTAAAAAACCTAATTATTGGGATATTGTTAGTGTCTTCCTGAGTGAAAACCAAGAGAAAACAATTATTAAGAATAGAGCACATTTCGTTCTCCTTTTCAAAAAAGATGCCAGGATTTTTTTTAGGGGACGGACTTATCTTTCTTTGTTCTACAAAATGGGAAAAAAACTTTTTGGATTCGTTTTCCAATACCTAGCATTTCATTTTATAGTCCCATTTTGCTTTTCTTTCCCTTTTTAACGTCCCTCTTAATGTCAATCATACTGATTAATAAGATGATGCTCATCTCTTTTGATGTACCTATAAATTAGTTTTTTCTGTCCTAAAAGGTATTTGAACCTAGTTTTCATTCATTTTGGTATTTTATTAATTTTTAATTACCTTATATGGATATAATGTCCTTGGGAAGCAGTAATTGTGTTATGAAAGCTGTCATTACTGATAGCTCTCTTTCGGTGCTCCAGGTCCACAGTAAGTGTGCTATAAGCCCATTGTAATCTGCGCTAAGTGACTAATCTGGGGACGTTACTAAATTATCCCTACTTTCTTACTTCTAGTTATTGCTAAAGGTATTGATTTGTGATCACTTGTGCGAGTTCCTCTGTAATTTCTAAATTATTTACAAGGGTTCCTTGTTTGGCCAACAAGTCAAGCAAGTTAATTTCCTTGTTGGCTCTGCCAGAAACTGTTTCAAAAAATACAATCCTGAATTACTTCTAAGAAGTCGTTTGATTCTTAATTCCCTGTAAAGAAATTCCAATCAATTATAAACTAAAATTTCATAGTCTCATAGAATTACAAAGTTATCGTGCCTTGTGGCCTTAACAATTCTCTTCCCATAGTACTCTCCCGCTTGGTCATTATACCTAAGTTTTGGGGACGGTATATCACTCTAAAATAAATTTTTCATGGCCTCTGAAAAATTCTATCCAAGCAGACTCTGTATGTGTTACTTCGGACTTAAGACCATTTTTATGCCAACATTTTAAGAGATCTCTGGCTTACAGTGCCCACCCGACCCCATTCCCAATAGTTCTGTCTACTTGACACCAATTTACATCCCTGTGAAAGTGATATGTCTCCAGGCATGTCCGACATTTTCAATTAAACCACATCTCGTTATGGACAATTATATTCATGTTTCCTGCACTTTGCAATAGTCTCAATCTCGGCCATCTTTGTTACTAGCATCTACGTGAATTACATAATGTTTATTTGATGACCCTCCTTTTTCTTTCCCTTCTTGCCATTCTGTTTTTCACTAAATCATATTCTGATCCTTGTAACGTAGTGCCACTGGGCTCTTTTTAAATATCTTCTATTTGCCTATTACTAATTCTCCTAGGCTCATATTACTCCACTGGGACTTCTCTTTTTTTCTCGCCAAGACCCCTACCACTAAATATTCCTAGTTTAATGCCCTAACAGCTCCCTCCTTGCAGTTGTCAGTGCCCCACCCTTTCCTAGATAATGTGAACTCCATCCCTGGAATTCATGTCTTTTCTACCATAGAAGAAGTTCAGTGTCAATGAATGTTACCGCATTTTCCTCACAGTATTTGTCCAGCCAGCAATTGCATCAACTGCCATACAAACCATTCATTTCCAACTCTTTCTCTTAGCAAAATTCCACATATGACAGGGTTCCCTCCTTATTCTTTTATCTCTATTGCTGTACTATACCTGCTATCAGGTCCTCACTCCTACGTCTGCCAACATCATTGTTCTCCCAGCACTGAGAGTTGATAGGATTGCACAATTCCTCATCTCATGATGTCATCCAGGATGGCTAACAATTCCTTAATCCCAGCCCCAGGAAAACACACCTCTGCATCCTACTCCTATACTTCTAGCCAGAAGGCCCTATCTGTAACTAACTGGCTTTCCCAACAACAACAATGTTTTTACCTTCTTGGCATCGTTTGTCATGATGCTCCCTGTAGTAGACTCCATTCGTTCAGGTAGCACGGAGAAAGGGGTTCGATTGTTTCCTCAACAGTTTCCTGGGTCTTCGTTGATTCTACCTCTCCATCCAACCTCTTTATCCTTAACTCTCTTCCATGCTTTCCAGCCACTGTCCAGGTTCCTTTCTTGGCTTGAGGATTCTCAACAGGAGGATTACTACGAATCTTCTTTTCCTCAGCCAGTCACTGTATCTCAAGCTTAGCCATCCTCCGTTCTTCCTTTAGCTGCTGGTAGAGTTGCTGAAGAGAGGACATCTTGTTCAAATTCACAGAGAGCACACAAGACACGTCTTCACAGAGTTAAGTACAGGTTAAGTACAGGTTACCACTGGTTAAGTACAGGTCACCACAGGAGGAGTTTGAGATAATCAGTGGAGGAGTTTGAGATAATCAAGGAACCTTCTTAAAACCCTTGCTCATCTTTCATGGGGAGCTGATCGTCAAACTCTCCTTTGCCTACATTCAGCCCTCATCTTATCGAAACTTGATTATGGTGATTAGATCTATTCAGCTTCCTCTCCGACTACTCTCTCAAGCCTTAATCCCATCCATCACCAGTGATTATGTTTCTGCCTTGGTTCGTTTCACTCCTGCCCTGTTGAGAGCTTCTATGCAGAAGAAAATATTCCATACTTTTCCGATCGCCCTGATACCCATTGCCTTCGCTACTACATTTGTTCTCATGATCTCCGCAATCCTTCCATATATAGAATAGTCACCGATGTTAGTAGACATTATCTGTTCGTCGCCCCGGTTTGGTCACCCCTTTTCTCTTTGCCAACATTCACTTTGTCTTCCTTTCACTTTGTCCTTTCTTTGTTCATGTTGCATTTGCCTTTTCCCTGCCCATGGGAAGTTCAGTGTTCAAGTACGTTTCTCGCTCCTTGCGGAAAGCTCAATGGCCTATGTTAGCTTCCCATCTCTTTTTCTTGACCCACTTCCGCTCTCATTCTCATGCCATCACAGTGTTCACAGATGGCTCTATGTCTTCTGATGGCATAGGATTCTCAGCAGCATTTCTGGACAGTGTCGTGCCGAGGACATTTTATATCTCTGCTAGCATTTTTACAGCCGAATTGTTGCCCATTCTTGCAGCACTTATCTGTATTGCATCTTTGCCTGTTGTTCACCATTTGTGGTTGTCTCAGATCCTTAAGTACTGTACAGGTATACAAAATTTGATACACCTATCCTTAGTTCTCTGTATCCAACCTTGGCTATGCCCCTATCTCTACCAACATGAAGATATAGGTTTTTTGTTGGGCCCCTTGTTTTTTCATGTTGATGTACAAGACTTTCCATCTTCACATTGGCCACCACTCGTCTTACTCATGGGTAGCTTATGGAGAGGCACCCTGTTCCTCTCTGTGAGAAGTGTCAGGTTCCAGTAGCAGTTAGCCACATTCTGTTGGACTGCCCTCTCTCTCAATGAGCATGCAGAATTTACCTCCAACGACATCTCCGCTCTACTACTCTCTCTTTACCTTCCCTTCTTGCTGATGGACCCTCCTTTAATCCTGACTCTCTCATTGACTTCTTGACAACTGATTTACTCCACAAACTCTGATGATGATACCTTTCACACTCCCCTCATCCCTTTCTGCCTCAAGGGGGAATTAGCACTCACTCAGCGCGAACGAAAAATTTTGTCGAAAAAATTCACAAACTGAATTAATCTTATAGAAAAATAGCTTAACTCTCTGGCAACACAATGGTACCAGAATCATTGTTCTACGACATTCCTACAAGGAATTATGGTCATTTAAATACACCTAGGGTTACGTCACCACCCGCGGCAGGTGTGCTCACCTGTCGTCAATTTATTTTTTTTTTCCGTTTTTTTTTCGTGTATTTACTGTATTATTCTTTCTAAGATAATAATGACGATTTGGCTTCATATTAATTGGGCGGGGGGGATTTATACGTAGAGTTCCACAACCAAGGAACCTCCCGACACATTTTGCTGACGTCATGGAAAATTCCCAGTCTCGGGGTGGCCGGGGAATATGGCTCAATATAACGCTATTATTGCTCCTACGGCTTATTTATCTATCACAATTGATCTAATATGACATATTATAACAAATATAAATACAAAGAAAATATGGTAAATTACTCCCTGAATGAATAATATATGGCATAATTCCAGAGCGCTCCATCGGGAATATAGATTCCATTCTCCAGAGAGGGCTTCATTCCTTTTCTTTTTTTTTTCCACCTCCAGGTTCCTATATTAAAGTAAACGACATGGATAACTAGATATACCTCGTAATGCAGTATGGAGACTGAGAAAAATGTTATTTTCTCGAAAAAAAAAACAAAAAAAAAATCGGTGTGGTCGGCTGTTTCGCGGTTATTCGTGAGGTAATTATTCACATATATGAGCAAGTAAATTCGTTAATAATGCAGGGAATGTAATGAAATTCACAGGAGAACATAAAAGGAAGATTGTTTTACATGCTAACGTTATGTTTTTTGAGATATCATTTAATTTGTTTTTGATTTATGTGAGGGCAAAAGTTCAGATATTTGGCTGAAAGTCCAAAGAAACCATACAAAATTTATTTTTTTTTAAGAATGAAGAAAGGAATAAATTATAGAACGGCTAAACAATTAGAAATACAGTTTTGCATTGTTTTATGCGTAGATAATGCCAAAACAGCTTTAAAGTCCTGTCGGAAGTTTACTGTTTTCACTATGTATGTTTATTAGTAAATAATTTTTTTCTCAGTTGTTTTTTGAGCTATCTTATTGAAACTTGTCACATTACGATTGAAAGGTGCCTTCTTTACGTCAAAAAAATTGAAACAATCGAAGAAAAATAAAAAAAGTTCATGTGTGAACAAAGGTTCCCCCTCATCTGTTGCTACCCTCCACGTCTGCACTATCTGCTGCCCACTGTTCTCCATAGCCTTAAATCATCCCTCTTATTCACCTTCTGTTACCCTCACTTCCTTTCTGCCATGCAGTGCTGTATAGCTTTTGGTTTTTGGCTCTTCTTTATATTATAATAATATAATATATCAAGAAGTGTAAGCAACCAAAGGTCAGCGGTTATATTACAGCTTTATACATCATTGGTAAGCCTAATCTAAATTATGCAGCTCAGTTTCTGGTCTTCCATATTACAGCATGGACATAAATTTGTTAGAAAACTTACAGCATAGAATGACCTAAATTAATAAATAGGCATTAGAAATCTTCCTTATGATAGAAAAGATTGAAGACCCTTAAATTACATTCACTTGTTAGAGGAAGAATTAGGGAAAACATGATCAAAGTGTGTAAGTGGTAGATGGGTATCTATAAAGGGGATATAAATAAGAGTCCTTGAGGATATCCTCAAAGAAAGAACCCACATTAATGGGATTCAATTTAAACAAGTTTAGTTTAGAAATGATACAGCAAAGTATTGGTTTGGAAATAGGGTAGTCTTCTAGTAGGGTTTATCGAGGCTAAAACCTTGGGTATTTTCAATTTAGGTTGGATAGATACATGAGTGAGAGAAGTTGGCTCGAGTGGGACTTTGCTCATGGGTTAAATAAAATTATCAAAGCTAGTATTTCTTGGTACCATGAAAATTGGGTTGGGCAAATATTTTGTTAGTGGGATGGATTGTGATGGACCTGCCTGGTATGGGCCCAAACATGGCTTGCTGCAGTGTTCTGCCTTTCTTCACGGTTCACCTTTGAATGGACTGATGAAACCACGCTGTCGCGAAACATTTCCTCGTAATAAAGATACCCAAGAGTTGCCATGAGTCTAATTTATCAACAAACTAATACAACAGGAAAACTGGGAGAGCAACACCTGGTGCACACTGGGTACCTATGAGGCTGCGGATATTATCCACTGTAATTAAGCCCATGCTTTGGAAGAGGAAAGATACAAGAAAGCAGAAGTAGAGGTATCTATGGGTTAGAAAGGTCTGTAGTGGAGGGTAGAGGAGGCTTTTAAGCAGCAAAGGATAGGGTCGTTGTGAAGAAAAGGGTTGCTCAGATGGAGAAGAGGGAGGAGGGAGAAAAAGGGGGTGGAACAGTCTCCTTTCACTGGTTTGTCCCATCAGTATATTCTGAGGTAGCTTTCCAAGTGCTTTCTGAGGAATAAGGATGTTGTATGTGGTTACAATATTTGAAGATGGAAGGAGGAGGGGAGTAAAAAACTAGGGAAAACATGGGATTGTACCAAAGTAGGTGGGGACAAAAATGTAGAGGGAACGGGAGGGAAGCTTGGGAGGTGACATCTTATTGGGAGAGGAAGTAACCTGGGAGGGAGCAGAAAAGAGGGAGAAAAGAAAAACTTGTGAGGGAACAAAGGAAGAAGGAACTACACTAGGAGATGGTTGAACTCCCAATCTCATATAACAGAGCCAGTTAGAGGTGAAAAACTGGGTACGTTTCAGAGACAGAAGGAAAAAAAAATGAGCAGGGCGCAAATTGGGAAGAAGGGAGTTGAAAGGAGTTTTGAACAATAGGGTTAGTTTAAAATTTCATAGAGGAGAGGGGCGGCATTGAGGAGTAGGTGTCGGATGAGGTCGTAGACACGAAAAACTTGTGAGTGATCTGGTTCTGGAGCGGAGAGAGTTCGGGGGTCAACGCCCCGCGGCCCGGTAAGTGACCAGGTTCCTGGTGGACAGAGCCTGATCAACCAGGTCTCTGCTACGGCAGTGCATGCAAACCAAGTATGAGGCCACAGCCCGGCCTGTTAGAACCAAAACTTTAGGTGCTTGTCCAGTGCCAGCCCAACAAACTTGAAGACTGCCAGGGGTTGGTGGTAATCCCCCTTATGTATGCTGGGAAGGCAGTTGAAACAGTCTCGGGCCCTGACACTTAGTGTATGGTCTCTTAACGTGCCTAGTGACACCCCTGCTTTTCATTGGCGGGGATGTTGATCGTTGCCAAGTCTTTTGTTCGTAGTGAGGATTTTCGTTGTAGCAAGTTCAGGTACTGTCCCTCTAGGATTTTCCAGTGTATATATCATGTATCTCTCCGCCTGCATTCAGGGGAATACAGGTTCAGCAACCTCAAGTGCTCCCAGTAATTGAGGTGTTTTATTCTCGTTATGCCGCGCCGTGATGGTCTCTGTACATTTCTAGGTCAGCAATTTCACCTGCTTGAACGGTGATGTTAGTGTGCAGCAATATTCCAGCCTAGACAGAACATGTGTCCTGAGAGTGTCTATCATGGGCTTGGCATCCCTCGTTTTGAAGGTTTCATTAATCCATCCTGTCTTTTCTAGCAGATGCGATTGATACAATGTTATGGTCCTTTTTTGGGGGAAAAGGCTGAGATCTCGACATGATCCGACTCCAGGTCTTTGGACGTTGGTGTTTTTTCGCTCTTTTTTGTGCCAGAATTTGTTTTGTACTCTGATGAAGACTTAATTCCTTGTGTTTACCATATCTGTATAATTGAAAATTTCTCATCGTTGACTTCATACTGTTTCTTGCAGCCCACTGAAAGAATTTGGTTGATGTCCGCATGGAGCCTTGCAGTGTCTGCAACGGAAGACACTGTCTTGCTGATTGAGAGTGTCATCTGCAAAGGAAAGACACATGTTGTGGCTGACATCCTTGTCTATGTTAGATTTGTGGGATGAGGAACAAAGATGGGAGCGAGTAAGTACTGTGCATTGAGGAACAGAGCTTTTCATTATGGCTGCCTCGGGACTTTACTCTGTTGACTCCTACTCTTGTGTTATGTTAGTGTGTGGAAATTATAGATCCATCGACGACTTTTCCTGTTACTCCTTTTGCACGCATTTTGTGCGCTTTTTACACCATGGTACACTTGTCGAAGGCTTTTGCAAAGTCTGTATATATTACTCTGCATTCTTTTTGTTTCTAGTGCATCTAGGACCTTGCCATCATAGTGAACAATAGTTGAGGACAGTAGGAGCGGACCTGTTCTAAACCATGTTGCCGGGGTTGTGTAACTGTGGGTTTCTAGATGGGTGGTGATCTTGCCTTCTTAGGGCCCTTTCAAAGATTTTTAGGTTAAGGGATGTTTAGTGCTATCGGTCTGTAGTTCTTTGCTGTTGCTTTACTGCCCCCTTTGTGGAAGTGGAGGGCTATGTCTGTTGTTGTTAGTACTGTGGGGACCGACCCAGTGTCCATGCTCTCTCCTCCATAGGATGGTAATGGCTCGTGATAGGGGCTTCTTGGCAGTTCTTGATGAAACACGGTGTTCCGTGAGTCTGGCCTGGGGCCAGACAGAGCGTCTGTTCGAAGTCATTTGGCATCAGCGATAACATCAGATAGGCTTGTGTTAACCAATTTCTGTGTGGCTCTCTCATAAAAAATTCTTTTGATCTTCGACTCTCTGTCTGGTAGTGGCTTGCTAAAAAAATGAGTCATATTATGACTTGATGCTCACTCATTTCCTTGCTACTCTGTGGCGTTAGGACCAATCTTGTTAAAGTAAGGGCCCAATGCTGGACGACTGTTCTCGACTTTGATTTGGCATAGGAGATGAAATTTTTGGGTTTCTTTCGATTTTCATTTTGGCTTTTAGTTCTTCCAAGATTCCTGACTCCTATAAGTTTCCTTTAGCTTTAAGTTCGATGTTTGCTATTTCTGGACCAGTGTCTCCTTACGCATTTCAGATAGATTGACTCTTTTAGCGCTATGTTTATTCTTTCCATCGCCTGTAAAGGGAGCGCCTGTCTCTTTTATTTTACATCTACTCCTCCTTTTTCTTAGAGGAATAAGTCTTGTGCATACATTGAGTGCTACCATGTTAATCTGTTTCTAGGCTTAAGTTGGGGTTGTGTTGCTTAGTATATCTTCCTGCTTTTTATCGGTTGGACTTGGTTTACTTGGTCCCACTTTATGTTTTTGTTATTGAAGTTGATTTGTGTGAATGCTCCCTCGTGATCTAATCTCACGAGGAAGAGGCGAGAACAGAAGGAGGTGCCAAGGTAGGGACCTCAGAGTCCAGAACAGCAAAAGAGTTACCTGGAGTTTACCTGGAGAGAGTTTCGGGGGTCAACGCCCCCGCGGCCCGGTCTGTGACCAGGCCTCCTGGTGGATCAGCGCCTGATCAACCAGGCTGTTGCTGCTGGCTGCACGCAAACCAACGTACGAGCCACAGCCCGGCTGATCAGGAACTGACTTTAGGTGCTTGGTCCAGTGCCAGCTTGAAGACTGCCAGGGGTCTGTTGGTAATCCCCCTTATGTGTGCTGGGAGGCAGTTGAACAGTCTCGGGCCCCTGACACTTATTGTATGGTCTCTTAACGTGCTAATGACACCCCTGCTTTTCATTGGGGGGGATGGTGCATCGTCTGCCAAGTCTTTTGCTTTCGTAGTGAGTGATTTTCGTGTGCAAGTTCGGTATAGTCCCTCTAGGATTTTCCAGGTGTATATAATCATGTATCTCTCCCTCCTGCGTTCCAGGAATACAGGTTTAGAAACCTCAAGCGCTCCCAGTAATTGAGGTGTTTTATCTCCGTTATGCGCGCCGTGAAAGTTCTCTGTACATTTTCTAGGTCGGCAATTTCACCTGCCTTGAAAGGCAGTTGACTGGGTGACTGCAGAAAGGGTGACTTCAGAGGAAGCTGCAGAAGTTGGGACTCCAGAGGAGGAGGGGGCGTTTAGCAAATCGAGATAAGAAATATGGGGAGTTTCGCTTGGAGGCATAGATGAGAGACTGCCGTAGCATATGGGAGGCCTTCTGCCTCTTTGAGACAATAGATTTCATGCTCATATAAGTAAACTTAGCACCGGCGAGAGTACGATGGGTGAACCTCATGACAATTAAGGCAAGAGGGAAAGAGACTACAAACTTGACTGGAATGGTCATCTGCACCACAGACTAGGCATTCAGCAATGGATCTGCAATATTTTGCCGGATGACCAAAATGCCAGCAATTTCTACACTGCTGTAGTGAGGGGATCACCTTGCAAAGTTGTAAACGGTGACCTGCTATATATAGAGGACGCAAGATCACGACAGTCAAAAGTTAAGTGAGCTACATTGCAAGGGTAATGTCTGTGCCTGTGGGCAGGGAGAACATAAGTGTCTACTTTGAGGATGGGAAGGTCTTGGAGTTCTAGTTGTTCCAGAATATCATTGGCAAATGTCTGGAAATCCTGTTGGACTGGGGGGGAACATGGAGGAATAGCTCCTAGGAGGAGAAAAAGGGCCATAAATCCCTGTGCCCAAGAGGGCCTCAGCACCACAAGTAGTGCAGATGCGGCACGGAACTCTTGCCATACCCTACCCTTCATGCCAGTAAACCAGCAATCCAGGATAGCAACCTCACATCCACTGAGCCACCTCAGTGGACAAAAGAGAGAGTAGCTGGACACCCACCACAAAGCATACCTTCTTTGGCCACCACCCCCTGGAATCAAAAAGGCAGCTTCCAGAGATACACTGGTCATCCAAAAGACACCCAAAGCCAAACCCTGGAAGACCGGAGAGGGATTGTTACATCCCCAGGTGATTCAGGTTCCACTGCAAACTACACCACTGCCAAGGACCTCAGCGGAATGGGATGGACCCTGGTACCCTTCCCCCTACCTAGGAACTAGATTGTCTGTGGGAAGATTCCAAAAGCTGAAAAGAGGAAGGAAATAGGGGAGAGATGGGGAGGAAGAGGAGGAAATGGAAAAAGGGAGGATGGGGTAGGGTAGGAGGGGATTGGGGGTAATTAGGTTTGGTCTGAGGATGGAGACCAAAATGTCTAATTCCTCACACCAAGAGCCTCTTCATCACACCAAGGAGCCTCTTTTGAAGAGGTACTATTATAATAAAAAAGCAATAAGCCCAGGAGGGTCACACAATTTTTTCATATTATTTATTAATACCTTTAATTTATAATTGATTAATTTGGAAACCACAAAATAGTATAGGACGAATGAAAGTCAAGTAAACTGGCTGAAAATTTTGTTAAAACTGTAATAATAGGATAAATATCCTTGTCTGTAAATGTTATTAAGATTCTACATAGATCAGTAAATACTAAAAATTAAATCTATCAAAAATATTTGAAAAAAGAATAAGTGACAATAAGAAAATGCTTGAAACTTTTACAAAAAATCCTGTATAAATAATTGATAAAAATTAACACAAATGTCTGCAAGAACACAATGTATTTATAATTTATAATATTCTAAGCATAATATTTACAATTGATCTGCTCAATTATTTCACTTTATATTTACTTTAAGGAAAAGGAGATGTAAACTTAAAAGGTGCTTCCTATACAGGCGAGGGCAAAGAATAACAGAGCGGCTAAAACAGACCAACATATCTGTAATAAGTATGGAGACATTGGTCAGAGAAATAGCAAACATTGAATTTCAGTTAAAGGAATCTTACATGAGTCAAGATATGTGGGAAGAACTAAAAGCCATAAATGAAATTGAAAGAAACCCAAAATATTCATTTTTTTTTATGCCAAATCAATGTTGAGAACATCCATTATTGAGCACCTACTTACAAGAGATGAGTCCTACAAAGATGACAGCAAGGAAATGAGAGACCTACTCAAGTCAAATTATAACCCAGTATGACTGAGAGTTTAAGGCCTAAATGAATTTTTTATAAGACAGAATTTAGTAGACTCGAACCTATCTGATATTATCCTGATGCCAAATGACTTCGAAAAGGCACTCTGCCCTAGGCCCACAGAGGGCTCAACATGGCCGACGCGGCAGGTCATGTAGCGGGCTAGCTGTGGGATTTTCAAGGATAGCTCCTGGTCAAAGAGGCTGACCAGGTCCCTACTTAACAGAACTCAGTGTGAATGCTTTGAGAAGATACCAGAGCAGCGAACAGACATCCCAGTGCATCGTTTCAGTGTGAATAGTGTTGTGGAGTTTTAGAGAGTTTGGTGTTGTTGAATCAGGACCAGTCAGTGCCTCTCCCCCTCTCTGCTGGGGGGAGGGGGAGGGCATGTGTAGTAAACAGTGACCCTCTCATAACGCCTCACCCCTGCGCATCTCCCCCGCCTCACCCACCCAACTCCCAGCGCCACCCCATCTATAGAGGGTATTTCTCCCCTAACCCACGATGTCAGCGATGGCACTGCAGGGAGTGCCGGGCTCACAGGAACTTCCACTACAGGGACAGCATCATGGAGTTCGACCGCGAGGCAGCTGTCAGGTGTGCCACAGGCAATGTGTACTCAGTTCCTCAAGCTTCAACATCCATGCACACGAGGGCCTGGGATCTTCAATCAACTTGGCATCCACCAGGATGCTGACATGTCCCTAGGGCAGCTCTCCATCGGGCTGCTAATGGAGTCACTGGCTTCTTGGACCTCTTGGGGAAGGTCGATGGTGCTCGTGAAAGCAGCAGATCCCGGGGCAACTTGCTGCTGTTTGCAATGGCTGTCTGCCGGGAGAGACAGGCACCTAGCAACATCTTGATGTTAGGCCATGGATGAATTACCCTACTATGTTAACTGCTCATTACTCTGTAATTTGTCTATGATTGTAATCATGTCATAACGTGTTTATCAGTTTATTACCTTTGAAACTTGCCATGACTGTGACCATCTCTACCTGGAGCTCATTACCTTTGTAAATTCTCATGATTAATTGGTTTATGATTCATTACCTTTTCAATTATTCATGAGTGTGACCAGCTCTACCTGGAGCTCATTACCTTTGTAACTTGGTCATGATTATGACCAGATCTAGTTCATTATCTTTGTAACTTGCTCAGCTATCAAAACTTTGGAGTCCAGTCCCTGGACCAATTATGTACCTCTGTAATCTTTTGACTACCGCCCACAGGATGGGTATGGGGTGCATAATAAACATATTAAACTAAACCCTAGGCCCAGGCTCAAGGAACTCAGTGTTCATCACCAATTTAGGAAGACCCTATCATATGCTTTTAACATCCAATGGAGAGGGAGCATGGACACAGGAGTCATCCCACAGCTGCCGCTGCCACAGCGACAGCGGCAAGAACCTTGCTCGTCTATTTCAGTTCCAACTGAGGTTCCCAATAACCCTGAAATGGTCTAGTAAAGACCCACATAACACTAACATATGTGGAGATCCAGAATAATATAGATCAACTGCAGAAATCACCCAAAAATAAGCAAAGTTACCAACAAATAAGACTTGTGTTTCCACCACCTGCCCCACTACCAGACAAAGGGAAAATCCACGATATTCACTCATTGTCTACAGATCATCTAAAACACTGTCAATGGCCAGGGGTCAGGGCAACAAAAGAAGACCCAGTAACCAGCTAAAGACTCCAAACACCACATAAGAGAGAAGCATTACCATAAGGAAAACTACTACCAGCCGCGACACAACCCTCAATACCCACCGCCACCACTGCAACACTCACCAAACAACAACAAACATGACTGCCTCCACAAATGCCCAAGCTAACTCTGTCCTTGGATTTGATGAAATGAACATTAAGGACCCAGAAATAGCAAAACTTCTTAAGATCCAGAATCAAACAATCATCAAGCTAACCCAGGAAATGCAGGAACTTAAAACCTCCAATGACATGTTAACCCAAGAAGTTAAGGAATTACAAACCTCTAACACATAGTACCTCGACAAGATCACAACTGTTGAGCATAAACTAAACACAATAGAAAATAAGCAGCACCCATACCCAGTCTGTGGATACCATCAATAGTCTAAAAGATCAGGTAACCTAATTTCCAAGAGCACTTTGAATAGCAACAACTATGTGAGTCAGTTGTAGTAAACAGCAACCTTCTACCTACAAGTGTAACCCAAGAAACATGTAAACAAACCACCTTACAACTTATACAGGATCATCTTCAACTCAGAATACCTAGTGATGAGATAAAGCAATGTAAAGTGATAGGTCATCAAACAGGGAAGAAAGTCAGTGGTACTAAAATTCAACTCTAGCTCACAACCAAGTGAATTGTTAATAAAATCTATTAATATGAAAACAAGTGTTTATGTCAACGAATGCCTGAAAAAAATAACACAAAATCTCCTTTACAGACTAAGAAAGCTACGATACGACCATAAAATTTACCAGTGCTTTGTATGGGATGGCAAAATTGCAGTCAAGAAGGAATCAACAGGAAAGAGATACTTCAATTCTACTGCACATGATTTAAAAAAGTTCCTAAGTGAAGCTGGCCTAACTGAGTCAGAATGAAAACACAGTTTGTACCCACTTCCACAAGCAGTGTTATGAGACCCTAAAAAACAATTTTTCTTCCGATTTTTTCTGTAAAACCTAATTCTCATTTCCATATTGTCAATCTGACAACAGTGATTCTAAGCTGTCCAATCACTATCTCATATTTTATATTCTTGTTAAACACCTCAAGATCACCACCTTGTTTGCCTAAGTTAATTCCTTTATTTTTTATTCTCTAGTGTGTGCAATCTATAATAATTAGTGCAATACAATCCTAAGCTAAGACCAACTGTTTTGAAACCCACCTTTTTTTTTTTTGTTAACTAAGTGATAAACATTTCTATTTTTAATACAGTTGTAACTACCTTTTGCAATCCTCCATTAGTTAACTCCTACATTTTTTTTTTTTTTTTTTTTTTTTTTTGCTCTAGTGTGTGCAGTCTATAATAGCTGGTGTAATACGAAAGCCCCTTTTTTTGTTTGCTTTCTAGCAATAGTGCAAACTCTGTTAGGTGCCATTGATATACCTCATCTTAATAGTTCATTATTTTTCTATTACTAATCATACAATTTGTTTATGGTGTTATTGCTTGCCTAAATTTTGTACTGTAAGTCAAATCTTACTATTTAAATTTTATTCAAGACCTTTTTTTACCATCTTTCAACTTTATATTTTTGTATTATTACTTGTTAAGAATCTGTGCTTGTATAAGCTCTAATATCACCTCCAGTGCAATATTAATAGTTATTTTTATACTACTTATATATTGTTAAACTTGCATTAGTCATATGATTGCAAACATCAGTCCTGACATTAACCTTTTATTAACCCTTTGACTGTCACAAACCCATTTCTGAAACTGTCATTCTATGTTACAAAATATTCGAAAAAAAACATTTCCTACCAAAATGTTAGGATTATTTTACTGAGTGTTTTAAGCCTAAAAATGTTTTTTTTTTACCATCAGTACTTACGGAGATACAGAGGCGCAAAGTTGGCAGAAAATGAGCTGTGTGAAAATTTGTGTGGACTGCCTCCACGAGCTTGTCTCCCATAAAGCAATTCAAAAGGGGAATAACCAAGGGAATCACTTGGAATCTCGCGCATTGCGAAAAGGGCACATGGTAAAAATCTATGCCAGTCCGTTGGTTTAAGAATACATAGTTTTTTTTAGTATTGACTTTAGGATGGCATGTTGTCGCTCCACTCTTCCGTTACACATCGGATGGTAAGGTGTAGTGAAAAGAGGTTTAACACCCACAAGTTGATAAACGTGTTCCATTAATTCTGAAGTGAATTGAGCCCCTTTATCCGACAGAATTTCACGAGGTATACCTACACGTGAAAAAATAGAAAATAAGGCTTCTGCGACTTCTATGGACGTAATGGATTTTAAGGGTACCGCCTCTGGGAAGCTGGACGCGTAGTCAATCATAGTTAAAATATATTTATGACCTGATGAGCGAGGTGTGATAGGACCAACTATATCTACTGCAACCCTTGCAAAAGGGACTGAGAAAATAGGCATCTTTACCATAGGAACTCTCCTAGTTCTACCCTTCTGCGTGGAAAGTTGACATACGTGACATGATCTGCAGTACTTATAGATGTCAGAGGACATGCTAGGCCAGAAATATAGGTCCTTGATTTTATTATAGGTCTTCCTATGTGAAAAATGGCCAGAGACTGGCAAGTCATGAGAAATCTTTAAAATAGTTTCACGGCAATCCTGCGGAATGACTAACAGGCTTCGACCAACGTCATTGGGCTTGTCCGCAGACACTATAGTCTTGTACAAAAGATCGTGTTTGAACTCAAACTTGTAAGAAAATTTCTTTCTCTGGGTCACCTTGCCATTTAAAGCTAACTTCCGAGATTCCTCTAAGGAAGGACAAGTCTTTTGAAGACCCTCTAAATCTATATGAGACAGCTCGATTGGCTTTCCTTTGGAAAGAACTAATGGGTGGATAGGTTTTTACCTTAGACTGAGCTCTGGTAAGGACGTTAATCGAGTCTAGTTGTTGTATAGATTGTGCCACACGTAGTTTTCCACTGGTGTCTGCGTTGTCCAGGTCAAGTGACTGACTTACTAAAGGTGTTACCGGAGTTTTGTAACCATCAGCTCTCTGATTTAGGTTATCCAACTGAATCTCATCTGGAACTATCTGTGAAGAAACAGAGATATTAGGTTCCAACCCTTCCTTGGAAACTCCAAATTCCAAACAGTCCTTCTCAGATGGGAAAGCAGCCCCTTGTATGTTCCCAACCAAAACAGAACACGAGGTTATCGGGGCAACTACGGCATCTACCCATCCTGAGAACCATTTGCACCTAACAAAACATCTGACTGTTGGAAAAGAATCGCTTCTTCCTAAATAGTCAGTTAACTTAGTGGACTTATAACGTGAAGAATCTAGGTTAGGAAGAGCTTACTTGAGATAACAATACAGGAACATCCAGTGTCTCTAAGAATGGTTGACACATTCATGCCATTGACTGTACCTTCACTAAAAGGTGCGTTTATGTTTGATTCAGTGAAACATTTACCGACATTTTCACCTTTTTTTCTAGGACAGTCGGGCCTTCTATGACCCCACTCATTACAGTTGAAACACTTTACTGTGAAGGCCGTGGAATTCTTAGGTACGGAGGGTTTGGATCCCTCAGATTGCTTAGGCACAACAGGCTTATATCTGCTACGCTCTTTAGGGTAGTTATTATGAGCGCACGCATATATATCAGCAGCTTGTGCCATTTCTGCAGCCGTATGAAAATTTCGTTCTTTAATGAATATTCGTAAGTCAGAGTTTACAGAAGAAAGGAATTGATCTCTTACCATCAGGTCTCGTAAAGATTCGAAATCGTGGTCAACCTCAGCACTTCACCTCCACTCTTCTCCTAATCAGCTCTGTTCCTGGCGTGGTCTTCCAGGATAGACGCCAGATAAAGGGGCAAGACGTGTGTTAATAATACTTATTAACATTATTCTACTACTACCCGGCCCTTACCTATTCTACTTGTGCTCCATCCAAGTGGTAGGAGATTCCAGAACATCGATTACCATCTGCCCAGGATAACGTACATAAATAACATCAGAGGAACTATCCAGGGCCATACCTACTCCTGCCCAACTAAAAGAACTGAAGGCCATTTTTTTTATTTATTTAAATTTTAAGTAAAATTCTCAAAAATCATTTTTCTCATTTTTTCCTAAGTTATTTCTTTATTTATTTATTTTTCTATTAATTTCTTTTGTTCAGTTGGAAGGCGTTCCACTGACAATGGCGACCTCCACTCTTACCATCAGGTCTCGTAAAGATTCGAAATCGTGGTCAACTTCAGCACTATCAATCCACGAATCAAATAATCTGAAAAGTGTTGTTAAGAATTGCATGTAATTTTGATGAGGAGTTATTTTAATGTGTCTAAACTCCGACCTGTAATGATGAGTAGTTTTTTTGAAAGCCTGTAGTATAGCTTTCTTCAGCAGGCTATAACTAGAAATAACATCAGAGGGTAGAGTGGAATAGACGTTTAATGCTGAACCTGACAGTAGTAAGCCAAGCCTAGTAGCCCAAGAATCTACTGGCCAGTCACAGAGAGTAGCAGTACTCTCGAATCTAGTAATATATGCCGCTATGTCATCTTGTTCTGAGAAAGGTGGTATTTGAGGCATCCTAATATTAGGTTCTTGGGAAGGGTATTCCAGTACCCCTTCATCTATTTTCTGCTTAGATAGTTCTACCTTCTTGGCTTCTAATTCCAACCTTGATTGTTCTAACTCAATTTCCTTCATTTTGAAGGCTACCTCTCTTGCCTGAACTCTATCTTCTCTAGCTATCCTTTCCTGTTCGATTTTATCCTCCCGAGCTAGTCTTTCCTGTTCCTTTTTCTCTTCTCGAGCTAGTCTTTCCTGTTCCTTTTTCTCTTCCCGAGCTAGTCTTTTCTCCTCTCGAGCTAGTCTTTCCTGTTCCTTTTTCTCTTCAATAGCCATTTTAGCAGTAATGTAACTATCAAGGCTTTGTCCAGTAAATCCCATTTCCTTTCCAGCTTTCAACCAGAAATCTAAAGAATCCATCTTGTAAAAAGAAATATTAAGCACCCAACTTCAACTGACAATTAAAATTAACAGTAACGTCTGTTACTAAAGAGGGACACAGTCCGCACACTTTAAACTTCCCAAAGTAGAAAATGAAATAAATATTTCTCCCTGGAAGAATACACTTGTGAGCTCAATAGCCTTCACTAAGCAA
This sequence comes from Cherax quadricarinatus, assembly GCF_026875155.1. Classification (NCBI taxonomy): domain Eukaryota; kingdom Metazoa; phylum Arthropoda; class Malacostraca; order Decapoda; family Parastacidae; genus Cherax; species Cherax quadricarinatus. Next base: position 32,152,757 of record NC_069457.1, on the reverse strand, counting down.
AATACACACGGTTCACACAGGAGGGGTTATTATCAAAGTTCCCCAGGTCCAACAAATAGGTAAACTTCTAAACCGAACCTTAGAACCAAACAACGGTAAGTCAACCAGACTACCAGTAATGACTTGACACCTCAACTAACTCACCCTTTTCTATCTTAAATGTTATACTCACAACCAGTTGAACCATCAGGACGATGTTGCTTCAAGAGTCGGATCCTGGCAAGGTCGCCATTGTCAGTGGAACGCCTTCCAACTGAACAAAAGAAATTAATGGAAAAATAAATAAATAAAGAAATAACTTAGGAAAAAATGAGAAAAATGATTTTTGAGAATTTTACTTAAAATTTAAATAAATAAAAAAAATGGCCTTCAGTTCTTTTAGTTGGGCAGGAGTAGGTATGGCCCTGGATAGTTCCTCTGATGTTATTTATGTAGGTTATCCTGGGCAGATGGTAATCCGATGTTCTGGAATCTCCTACCACTTGGATGGAGCACAAGTAGAATAGGTAAGGGCCGGTAGTAGTAGAATAATGTTAATAAGTATTATTAACACACGTCTTGCCCCTTTATCTGGCGTCTATCCTGGAAGACCACGCCAGGAACAGAGCTGGTAATAAGAAAAAAATAAACTGGTTACCATAGTCATGATAATATAACATTTAAGAAAGAAAAAGAATGATAAATGCCAAATCATTACTGGTAACCAGCAAACACTAGAAAAGAAACAAACAGTAATACTCCTGGTAGATCACCCTACCTGATTAGGAGAAGAGTGGAGGTGAAGTGACTCTCCAAACTTCAATCCACACCAGGTAAGGTCAATATTACCATGAGTAGAAACTTCAACAAATCGGACACCAGGAACTAGTTTTGCCCCAGCCCGCCAGAGGGGGGGGTGTGCGCGCGCGCAACGTAACTCGCTAATGGTTCCTGGTTGCCCGAACAACCTTAACCCCACTTACACCTACTTTCCCTCACACTCATCATGCAAATCTCTGAAACTATTTGTCAAGCTCATAATCTCAATACGGAACTTCTCTAGGCTTTGACGGTCATGTCGGCAAGCCTCTAGATCCAACAACCGATAAAGTATAGCTACCTTTATCTCCTCAGTGTTGCCAAACATTTTTTCTAATTGTCTTTGCAGTTGGAAAATTTGTGTCAGTAATTGGTAGTGCCGGACCGGTCTAAGGTTTTACCCTTGAGCGCGACCGGAAAAATCGAACTGACGGACTAAAAATCTTTTCCGGGTCATCTATCTGGGCTCAAACTGACCCAAAAAAGCAATGAAACCTGTTAAGGTTCCCTCGAACGTTGGTAAACAACTGGGGCAATTTGGGGCAACATATTACAGGGGGTGTGGTTGTTTGGGGCCCTGGGGTGTTCAACCCCACCCTTGGAATACACCCTTTAATTACTTAATTCTTTTACATTTTCATCCCCGATGAAAAATTCCCATCACCCTTATTGAATTCGTCAAAGCCCCTAGACTTCCCGGGGATTCATCACCTCAATAGCCCGTACTCATATGCTGAGAATGCTTGTTCAAGGCTTCCCTTTTTCCCCCCAACCTTCAAGCATCTTGCAAATCATCGCAGTCTACATTACTGCGTTGGAAAGTAGCCTTCCCCACCTTTACGCATTCTGTTCAGATCCCCTTTGTTGTGCTACTGATCGTCTTAATTTTGTTAACACTAAACCCCGACCTCCTAACCCCCCCCTCTCCCCTTGTCGAATTTTTAATGAGGAGTGTGACACAAATTTGTATTTACCCAGCCACCCCCACAGCACGGTTGGTTTAAAAGGCAAGAATGAACAGTCTTAAAGGCTTTTTCAACAAGCTTAAAAATTTCCCCTTTTTGTTATACTGATCTACAAAGAACAAAAATGTACCTGTTAGCTCTCAAATCCCAATCAAAAATTGATAAAAATGTAAAAGCTTAACCTAGCACTTAACTGTACAATGCCGAAATAATTACAGGACTTAACCTAGTCTCAGGTATAATTTCCAAATCCCACAAAACATGAATAAAGACTTTGAAAATCACACAATAAAAGGGTGCAGTTTACAAATTAAAATCACTTGGTTAAACAAGTAAATTCAACAATTCAATTTGTGAAAAAAAAATAAAAATTATGTAAACAGCTTGGCCTGTCCCAGTTACTCTGTCTACAGGGAGGGTTGGAAAAGGTAAACCCCTAACCAGCTAGTGTGCATAACTTAAACCGGGCTTTATAACTCCCTGTAAATAATAACTAGGTTAAATCTGTCCTGCTACATAACTTTTGTAAAAATTTGCAAACCCCTAGCCTAACTGGGGTTTCCTTTGCAAATCCACTGTAATAACAACCACAAGTCTCCTCCCTTGGTTACTTGTAACACGAAAAAAAAAATTTCACAAGCTTCTGCCACCTGGCCTCCCTGTAAATTACTGCAAATAACAACTTCTTGTAAGTCAGCTTGGCCTACCCCCTTGTGTAACTTTACCTAGGTGTGCTAACTTAACCTAATTTTTTAAAAACTGGTTCCAAAACTGGGGCCCTAGGTATGATAGCTTAACCTAACCTTTTAAACGGTTCCCTAACTTTTCCTAGGTTATAGTTTAACCAATCTGTTAAAGGGTTTCCCAAACTGTGGCCTAGTTTGTAGCTTAACCAACTCTGTTAAACTGGTTCCTAACTGTGGCCTAGCTATGATAGTTTAAACCTAGCTATTCCAAAAATCCCGTTCGAAGGACCACTTTTGTGAAAATTTGGGGGACTGCCCCAAGTGACCCCTACCCGGCAAACTCTGGACACCGAGCTTGGGGGTGGTACCTCACCTCACAAGTGGCTTATAGGACAGTTTTTTCAAAATTTTGGTATTGCAAGAAACCTCGCTGCATGCACATAAAAAGGGACAATTACTTGGTTTTGCCGTAAAACCTGATCTTCATTTCCCCTAAGCTAGCCTTAGCCCCTTTGGCTCCCTCTCAAAAACCCCGGAAACCGGGAGCTTTAAATTTCCCTGCAATTTTCAATCGAAATTTAGGTCCTGCCACCCAAAAATTTCCTATATCCAAAGGGTATGTATTTTTAGTAACTGCAGACTCAGCACTAGCTTCAAGGCTCTGAGACACTGGTACTTACTGGGATGCTCTCTCAGCACCCCGGGCCCCACGCTAAAACTCAACCCAAATCCCCCAAAGACACTGGCCAAATTACGAGGAAAAAGGTGGAGGTTTTTCTTACTGATGGGCTGAGGGAGGAGGTCATCTGGGTACATCGAGGTGCCTCTACCAGTTTCCCCCAAGTCCCAAATGGAAACACTTGGGGGGCGCCGTTTCCCTTTTTTGTTCCCCCCCCCCCCCCCCCCCCACGCCCAGGGGGCAAAAAACGAGTTTTTTAAAGAGTTTTTGAAAAGGGGAGTTTTAGAAATTAAGTGTTTTGTAATTTTTTTGGGGCCTATTGCTCCCTATTTAGGTCTTAGGTCACATTATCTTTATCTACAATGCCTTAGTAACCAATTTTATGTACTACCATAAACACCTATCCTTCCCTGAAGAGTAAATCTATAAATTAAATAAGCCTCCAAAGAATCCCCAACCAGAGAATTTTTTTTGTATTGGGGGGTTTAAAGGGGCCGCCGGCTCAGCATCCCAACGGCTAGCGGATCTGCGTGGAACTTTAGGGACCAAATAAATTTCCACAAGCGGGAAAGGCAAGAGCGGCAAATGCCGCTCACCCGTATTTTTTTATTTACTCCAAATCAAAATTTCTTTTATTTTCCCCAAATTTTTTTTTTCTAAGTAACTTTGTGGCCTGTGAGACCAAAGTAAGGTGGGATTTTTTCAAATATACATTCATTGTTAAACACAATAACGCACAAACATTTTCACTATTTGATTGTTTATAAAAATTGTTTACACAAAAAATACAAAGATTTTTTATGTTTACAAAAAACCGATTTTTAAAAACTTAGAGATCTCCATGAATATAGAAAGGACGCCCTTTTAGCATCCACCGTTTTCTGGGTTTCGTAACAATTAGTCAGAAAGACTCACAAAAAAATACACAAATTTCAAACAAACCATACCCCAGCCGGGATTGAACCCGCTTTAGAGAGTCCAAAACTCCAGAACGGTCTGGAGTTTGGGACCCCTGACCCCAGGTTCAATCCACCGGGAAAAGTTTAATTAATCAAAATCCTTGTCCCCTGACCAAAAAACGTAATGACATGATTGCAAAAAAAACCCTACCCCCCGGCGGATTGAACCCGCGGTCATAGAGTCTCAAAATCCAGCCCCTCGCTTAGCCCCTAGACCAGCTGCCACAATAAGATTCATCCAACAGGTATATTTTACACCAAGGAAGTTAGCACAGGGACCCCTTTACCCCAAAAGCAAGTTTTTACGACGAATCCCAGCTACGTGGCCGTGACGAACTCTAGCTCAAGTCCCCCTTTACTGTGCAACATGACTCAAAAAATGTAAGACACGATTGCAAATTAAAAAATACCCCCCCCGGGATTGAACCCCCGCCGGGGTTGGTTTATTTGCAATCGGTCATTACGATTTCTTGAGTCTGTTGACGGCAGTGAAGGGACTTAGCTAGAGTTTTCACGGCCCCGCTAGCTGGAGATTCGTCTGTAAAAACTTGCATTTGTGGTCACAGAGGTGCCGTGCTAAATTTCCTATGTGTAGAAATATACCTGTTGGATGAATTTATTTTTGGGTAGCTGGGCTAGTGGGTAACGAGGGCGGGGTTTTTTAACTCATGACCGGGGGTTTAAACCCGGCCCGGGGGGATGGTTTTTAATCCCTTTCCAATTTTCCCTAAAATTCATATGAATTATTAGTGCTTCAATTACAACTGGTAGCTACTAACTAGAGAAATTAAAATTTAATACATTTATTAAAAATTGAGTTTTCTAGGCAATCAAAATTTAAAATTTAAAACAATATCAACAAAAAAAGAATAATCCTTCTCTCGGTACAATATTATTGTGCTGAAAGCACATATCCATTTATAATTCGTAAAAGGGCCCTCTGGGACATTTTCATTTTTAAGAAATACAAATATGTACAATAATTTTGTGAGTGTTGTGTAAGTGCTCTAAGTATTTGCTTGTCTCATGACTCAAAAGACTTAAACAAGTGAGACAAAATCCTACATAAACTAACTTCTTGACCCACTGGGAACCAGAACAGTCTGCTTGAACAAAAAAAAGAATGCTAAGCCCAATAGCAATCAACAAGCAACTGCGACACAATCAGGACAAGGAGATAATATAACGCACAAGTAGGGAACCCCTCGCAGGTCCTCCACAAAAATCACAAAACCCCATACTAATGAATCTAAGTTCAGTAAAAAATACCAACGTGACAGAAAAAGTACCAGTACAAGTCAGGTCAGAAGTTCACTAGGACCTGAGTTTTCTCAGAGTGTCTTTGCGACACACAACCTCGTACAAAGTCGAAAAACACCAAGTCTTACAATGTTCTGTGAGCAGATCTCCAGAACTAACAAGAATAATGAGACAAAGACAATTTCCAACAAGGCCAATAAGGGAATTTAGGCCTTTTTTGTCAAGAAAAACGTCCAACCACCAAGCGAGTCTAGACCAGCTAAAATTCAGGTGAGGGAGGACACCCCCCCCCGTCACTGATAGCCCCACGGGCCTGCCCACAAGAAGCCGGGAGGGAAAGACCAAAAAATGATAATTCAGTAGTTAGACAAAAAAGACTTGAAATGACACATAATATGTACATCCAACCTAAAAACATAAAAAGTCAAAAAAAAATAAAACAATACATTTAGATTTAAACATTACCGCAAATATAAGCAATATAAAATTATATGAAAAGGAATAATTTTATTATACATAATTTAAACATTTCAACCCATTTGGGGTTGCAACACGACAAAACGTTGCACTAGGGGTTGCATAAAGTCTTTCACATTACTGATTACTCAGGGACATTACTCAATATATAAAAAATAATGAGTCACTCTTTTTGCCAACACTTCTATAATTTCACAGTTTCTATTTCTAGAACATGCCCCTTTTCTAGGGGATACACAGAAAACCTATCTCTGCATACTGTGGTTATTACATCAGTGAGAGACAGGATATCGTAGACAATCATGGCACATTGAGGCTCACATAGCATTCCACAACTCGGTTGTGGAATGCTATCAGTATGGAATCTGTGTGAAAAAGCTTAAATTTAAAGGGGTGTAGTGAGGGGTGGTCTGCGGCAGGGGCTGTTTCACCACGCAGTAAAAATCGCCCACCAAAACCACCCATCAAACCCCCAGCTTTTCCCTTCCCCCAACATCACTACTGTGAATATATATAAAAATTTAACATGACATGAGTATACATAGTTTAATATGGGTGGAGGGATAAGTTACTCTACTGAATTTGAATAAAGTAAAAAAAAGGTATTTGGGGATAAAATTTCATTTAATTTATGAAGAAATTTTTAAGGACGTACAAGCATCAGCAATTCATTACAATGACCACTTATGTGTTTTTTAAATAAAAAAATAAGGTTGATTCGAGGGCCCACCCCAGTCTGCATTTTTTCTTTTTTATGTTAATGTAAGTGATTGGATTGTGGTCTGAAAAAATGTTAATTTTAAATGGGGAAGTGCCCAAATACATGTCAAAATGTTCCAAGGACACCACAAGAGCTAGAGCCTCTTTCTCAATAGTGGCATAATTATTCTGGTGTTGTTTAAGCTTAGATGAATAGTAACATATAGGATGGAGAATATCAGTGGATGTTGACTGTTGGAGCAGCACAGCACCCACTGCAAAGCCACTCACATCTATATTTAAACAGAAGGGAAGATTGAAATTAGGACTTTTCAACACAGGAGCAGAGGAGAGCAAACGTTTCAACCTTTTGAACGAGTCTGAACAATCTCTAGTCAAGTTGAACTGAAATTTGCTACTAGTAAGCTCAGTGAGAGGAGCTGCAATCTGAGAAAAGTTTGGACAGAATCTGATATCCTGCCATACCCAGGAATCTCTGTACTCCCTTCCTATCCTGTGGCACTGGAAATTCAGAAATTGCACGAACCTTAGCCTCAATAGGAGCAACCTCACCTTGGCCGATACAAAAGCCTAGAAAGGTAATCTTGGCTTGACCAAAACTACATTTAGCTAAGTTAACAGTGAAGTTGCAGTGCAACAGTCTCTCAAACAATGCTCTGAGACGCGTCAAGTGCTGTTCCCACTCATCACTGTACACCACTAAGTCGTCAAGGCAGGCTTCTACTCCTAAGTTGTAGGTCAACTCATTCATTATACATTGGAATGAAGAAGCCGCGTTACATAGGCCAAAGGGGGTGATGAGGTAGTTAAACAATCCATCTTGAACAGTAAAAGCAGATATTTCTTGAGCACGTTCAGTAAGCGGGACTTGATAATAGCCTCGTAAGAGATCTAAATGGCTGACAAACTGGGCTCCTGACACACGGTCAATAAGGTCATCAATGCGAGGTAGAGGATAACCATCAGGCAAGGTGACAGAGTTCACTTTCCTGTAATCAGTGCACATCCTGATACTACTCTCAGGTTTAGGCACTAAAATACAGGGAGATGCCCATGGACTTTTACTGTGCTCAATAAGTCCGTGAGATAACAGAAAATCAACCTCTTCTCTCAATGCTTTATGCTTTGTTGGACTCATCCTATATGGTGATTGCTTAATGGGTGATGCTCCCTGTACATCAACGTCATGTACACCTAGAGTACAATGTTTAGGAGCATCACTGAATTCAGGGAAATACAAAATCATGTTTTTAATATCACCAGCTGTATCAATCCCAAGGTTACTAAGAAAATCATCTAGTGACTGTAGAGTCACTGAATTTTCTAAACGCACCTCTATACCTCTAGAGATGTCAGGTAGACTGATGTTTTCTTCCTCTGTCCTAGGAAGAATAGATGTAGTAGGTAGAGGACTAGCATAGTATGTCTTAAGCTGGTTAACATGGTACACATGATTAGATTTCTTTTTTCAAGACGTACGTACCAAATAATTTACGTCGCAAAGCCTTTTCACTACTTCCAGGGGACCATCATACCTGGCTTGTAGAGCATGACCTGGTACTAATTTCCGAGCCGTCACCTCATCTCCTGCTTTAAAAGAGCGAGAGACAGCACGCTTGTCATAATGTTGCTTCATTCTAGCTTGGGCTGAAACTAGGTTTTTCGAAGCTAGCTCTCTAGTGGCTGTCAAATGTTGCTGCATTAATGAAGGTGAAGTGCTCAATGATGGATTTGATTTTCCTGTCCACACGTCTTTTAACACTGCGAGAGGACCACACACTTGGTGTCCAAATGTTAATTCAAATGGACTAAACCCGAAACTTTCTTGCTCACTTTCTCTCATAGCGAACAGAAGAAAAGCTATACCCTCATCCCAGTCTCTAGAAAAAATGTTCACAATAAGCTCTCATCATAGACTTCAATGTCTGATGAAATCTCTCTAGAGCACCTTGTGACTGTGGATGATAAGTGGTTGAAAGTACAGACTTTATTCCTAGGTGGGATAATGCTTCTCGAAAGATCTTAGAAGTGAAATTATATCCCTGATCTGATTGTATCTCTCGTGACAATCCAACCTGGGAGAAAAATTTCATCAGCGCTCTCACAATAACCCGAGCTTTAATTTTTCTTTTAGGAATGCTCAGGTAGCGTGTTGCAGGTCCATAATAGTAAAAATTTTTGGGTTTCCCCTGTTTGGTTCTAGGCAAAGGACCAACACAATAAATAAAAAGATGTGGAATGGTTCACCATCGAAGGGTGTGGGAATGAGAGGGCAGGTGGAGGTGTGTGTGGGGTTTTGCCTGTCACTTGAAACAGGGGAAACATAACATGATAAAATACGTTTCCTTCTTTTGGCCCAAGAAAATGTTTTGCTGTTTTCCGAGTGTTTTTGACACCCAAATGTCCCCCCAAAGGGGGGGACATTGTGGCAAATAAAAATGGCTTTTTCAAAAAGTAATGGTAACATACGCGATTTTGACTGTGGTGGAAACACTTCAGCTGACAATTACATGTTTTTTTCCCCTTCAGTACCCTTATTAATGTAAAAATTAAAAGATCTTTGCTTCCTTAGTAATGTCATCTCTCGTTTTCCCAGTGACTGATCAAAAAAATGATCCTTGTTTAAAAATCATCATGAGTTAAAAAATTTAACATAGTAGTGCCCCTGTAGGTTGATGAAGGGGGGGTTGTGTTAATGACCCTGGGTGCAGGCTTTCACTAAACAAATATTCAAGTCAAATCTTGTACCCCTTTTAAGGAGACAGGGATGGTTGTTGAATTTTGACATAGCTTAGAATTGCGTGAGAGGAAATAAAATGGGGCTTTCTCTACAAGCTTCAATGGCATAATTTCTTTCGTGTTATTTCAACACAAGTGGTTCTTTACATATACAAGCATGAAGGTATCGTTCCCTATAAAAGTCCATACCTGATGGGAAATACTCCACTGGATATCCCCATGAAATAAAACCCGTATAATAGCTTGTTTCATTGTAAACTTTTGAAGAGGTATTTTTATACACCCCCTCCATAGGCTTCTAACAATACATCTATCTTGAAATTAGGTATCATCAGTTATGGCAGTACATCTTCTTTTAAAAAGTGGATAACTGCCAGTGTCTTGAAAGAAATATCTCAGTTAGTGTGATTGTCAAACCCTCTTTACCTTCAAAAAGTAAGGATCATCGCTGAATAAATTTTTCGTCAGTAACTCTTGGTAGTCTCTTTCTGAGAATTTTTATCTAAAACAGGGAAAGTGGTATTACTAGGATTTTGGTTCCTTTGTTCTCGAAGAGGATAGACTTGAGGGGGGGGCCAGCCCCGGGACTCTCTCTCGTATCTCTTTTAACTTATGCAATATCTCTGCATGCCCTTTTCTGTTAAAAAGGGTACAAATAAACTTTTTTCTTTCGTATCAGTTTCTGTTGCCAAAGAGACAGATTAGGTTTTATGTTTTTTCCTGGGAAAAAGGTAAAAAAGTTACAGTAGCAGGTCATCGGCCGGAAAATGAGCAGCTGATTTGGTTGCAACTTCTGGGACTTTTTTAGTTCCCTTGTTTTTTTGTTTTTTAGTAGTCAAGTTTGGAGAAATTTCATAATTTGTTGTAAAGCGCAGTTTCCAGAATATCTGAGGTAGTTGATTTGGGCAGTATTCTTGAAGTCAGCAGACATACGTTGTTAAACTTTCATGTAGAAACAAATGAACAAGGTGTCATAGTTGTTCACTTGGAGCCTAACCACCCCCCTCAAATGCAATTTTTCTCAGAGCAAAACTTTTACACAAGTTTATTTGTCGTGTTGTAAGTATGAAAAGCACATTGATATCTTACAGATAAAAAATTATATGTCTCTAGATAGTTTGTTTGACAGCATCATAACAATGTATTGGCAAATGGCAAAGCAGCAGTAAAGTTTGAGCCTTCCCGTCAAGCTGTGTGCAACAAGGTGCCCAGTGCTTTCGTGGCCAGTTCATGCACGTGCCTGGTTCTCAAACACATCAAAATAGGTGTCTAAGTCACTCTCAAAAAACTTAGGAAACCCTTGATGCAGCTTTCTGCCATTAAAATGTGTCCCGGATTATCAGTCTGTTGTCTTCCAAGACGAATATTTTTCCCTATAAATCTTCTTTTTCAATTTCCCCTGTGCCTTATTTGTGCAGGGGCTGCATTTTGGAGGCGTTCAAACCTCTCAAATGTTCCCGAAGATAGGACCAGTGGGTAATGGGGAGTAAGGAATCTAACGTGATCTGGCAGTCATTAAGTCGGGCACCTCGTCCAGCCATCTCTTGAGTCTAGATTGATCTAGGATAAGTACAAACAGGTGTTTGCATACATGATAGTATGTGGGGAGTCATTACCAGCTACACTCTGTCTATGGTGTCGTGAGGCGGGGGGAAATTTTTGAGGGAGTTCACTAGGTAGGAACTTTGCTGAGTTTGCCTTTTCTTTTCTCTCAAATAGAGTCTACTTTAAATTTTGCCTGGCTTTTTTGAATCTGAATCATAACAGAATCTCTGTATAGCAGGAAACAATATATCTTTAATAAAACACTTGCGTTTCTGCAGGTAATTCCTGTTAACCTACGAGATATTTGGTACTCCCAAATTCTGAAGTTTTAATTACTTAACTAGACAAAGTCAGAATATCAATTAAAATGTTTACTTTGGTATATATCTGAAAATAAATGTATACGAGAGAGTGTTTATGGGAAAACTGTATTTTAATAGGAATTTTAGGTTGGTTGTCTTAGAGCTAGAATCATAAACAGTATTTCCTCTCCTTGGATCAAGAGCTCAGTCGGTACATCATCCCCCTGGTATATTGTACAAGGGCTAAACTCAAAATCTTCAGATTAAGAAAGAATCAAAGTGTTTGACCATAGGTTACTAGTAAATAAAAGGGAAAATTTCTCCAACACCCTTTGGTCAAGAGCCATCCTGGCAGGCCCCCCTTTATTACAAAAAAACACGATTTAAAAGGAGATTTCCCCGTGAATACAGAAAGGACTGCCCTTCTAGCTCCAGCCCGTTCTGGGTTTTCTAACAATTAGTCAATCCCTTTTTCCCCTTACCCTTAGAATTTTAGTATGAATTATTAGTGTTCAGGTTTACAACTGGTGGGCTACTAATAGAAAAAATTTAAAATTAATAATTTATTAAAAATTTGAGTATCTAGGGTAATAAAAATTAAATTAAATCAATATCAAAAAAAAAAATAACCACTTCTCTCGAGAAAAATATTATTGTGCTGAAACACTTTTTCAATTTTAATTTTTAAGTACCGTTGTACTTTAAACATTTACGAAGATATTACAAACAGTAAAGTAATTTTTTTGTGTAGTGTGTAAGTGCTCAAAGTATTTCGCAAATGTCTCAGCTCGAAAGACTTAAACAATGACTGAAAAAGTCCTAATAAACTAACTTCTAAATGATGGCACCAAACAGTTTCTTAAAACAAAAAAGAATCTAACCCAAATTCAATACAAAAAAGCAATGGACAAATCGGGAAAGGAGATAATAAACGAACGATTTAAAGGGGGGCCCATACAGATCCTCCACAAAAGTCACAAAACTCCCATATTCTGAATTAAGTTCAGCATAAGAAAATCACCACTGTGCGTAACAGATCCCAGTACAAGTTGGTAAAAGCTTCAGTAAGGACCTGTTTTCCCCAGAGGTCTTTGAAAACCAAAACCCTCAGTACAATTTTAAAAAATCCCCAAGTCAACAATTTGGGGGAAACAGATCTCCAGAACAAAACAAAAATAATGGACAAGAGTATTTTTCAAAAGGGGCCCAAAAAAGGGTAACTTAGGCTTTGTCAAGAATAACCCAACTACCAAGTGAGTCTAGACCAGACTAAATACTTCAGGCGAGGTGAAAACCCCCCCCATCGATCACTGATACTTGGGGGGTCGCTGCCCAGCAAAAAGCCGGCAGGAAATGAGAAAAAGGGCGTTTTTTTTCGTAGTTAGAAAACAAGCTTGAACTGGCAATAATATGTCACTCCTCCCTAACAAAAACTACATTTAGATTTAGCTTTATAGAAATATAAGAACGTAAAATTATATGAAAAGGTAATAATTATATATATAATTTTAATCATTGCAACAATTCAGGGTTGCAACATTTTTACTTTGTTTTATAATATATATACATAGTTAAGTCATGAACATTTTCCTAAACTGCTGCAGCTTGCGGAAATTTCAGAACGGGGTATATGCAGAGTGGTTTTTGAACTCCTCACTCAAAAAAACGATTTGTTCTGCATTTTTGTGGGGTTTTTGGGGTATGCCCACATACAAACATCTATCTGGCTTTTTCTTGAAGCAGTAGGAGGCTTTTTAGAGGTAGTTTAACCGGGCCTAAAAACAGATGGGTGTTGGTAATTCTTGGGCACTGGTCTACTGCAGGTGTTGCTTCTTGGTACTTGAATATTATTTGCCTGATGATGAAAACAAAATTCACCATATTTTGGTTTGTTGTTGGTCTTAAACTTGTATATTTTAAAAGCATTCGCATGGAATATCAAGAGGGAAAAAAATTTTTATGTACTATTTAAATCTCTTGGTACACAATCTGAAAAACCCCTTTGCATGTCACACTTACCACTAAGCACTTTTGAGGTTGTGTCCTGACAGCTCAGGTTTTGAATGGTTTTTGGTCTCTCTATTTGCCTCCCACTGCTAATGTGAATCCATTTGTCATGCAACAAAAATGTCATGATGCTTTGGCAGCAAAGGCCTCCCACCCACCCGCCCCCAGCACAAACCCTTTGGGATATATTTACAATTACCATGCAATGTCCCCACCACGTTGTCATGTTCACTCGCAAGATTCTGAGAAAGGGGTTTTGTGTACCAGTTATTAGTACTAAAATATGCCCCTTCCAAGATATGGTTCCCTTGTTCAATACATCCCAGAGATACCAATAACAAGTATTACGCCCCCGTGTGAAAATTTAAATCCAAAACCCCGACCATTTTGCAATCACACAGTACAAATAACTTTATACCAAGTTTTCCCTCTTGTTGGGTATGTCTGCTTGAATGAGCTTCCTTTTGAAAAAAATTTCAAAGAAAATCAATAAGAAGCTTCTAAAGGAATAAAAATGCATACAACACTTTTTTTTCAGGTACATGAACACATTTTTATCTTTATAACCGTCGTTCTGTAGGCGGGTTTTTTGTTGAAAAGGTAACATACAAAAAACAGTATCAAAAAACGATTTACTCCTAAACTAAAACTGGGGTGAAATCAGGTTTCGTCCACCTTATTGGTTACAGTGTGCTTATACAATTAGAAAAGCATTATTAGGCAAAAAACAGGGACTCTCTGCAATTGTGTCCTTCACTGGGGTTTTCTGGATTTGGTGAAAAAAAATTTTATTTGCCCTGGTGTACTCATAGTTTAGATCCCTCAGGGGTTCATCAAAGAAAAAATGAAAGCATTTTGTTCAATGGGATTGTTCCAAAGTGTCACAATGGCCGTATTCCCTTTTGGTTTCTCAAAATCGTGGGGATTGGGAAAAAAATATCTCTGCCAATCCAAGATGCGGTTATGGTGGGGTTTGGAATTTTAAATGAGGTTGTGGTTGGCAGGTGTGGTTGTGACGTTGTGGTTGTGAGAGTCACAGAAACGGTAGTACCATGGGCCCCCTCTGGGGCCACATGACCTGCCCCCGCCCCCCATCGCCACCCCGCCACCCCCACCATCACTTTCCCCAGCACATTACACTCCCAATTTTAACAAAATGTATCTTCACTGTCAGGTTGTGTGGGGCCACAGGGACCCCCCAAATTTACCCTTTTCCCTTTGGGAAAGGGGATAAGACACTACCAAACGCTGGCATGAACATACTGCCCTTTATTTCCCAAAAACCCCTCACTGCGAAAATCGACTATTTTCAAAAATTGAAATCACATATTATCAATTTACTGCTCAGTTTGGGCCCCCCAAAAAAAGGGAAAAAATTTTCCTTTTTTTCCGGTACAGGTGAACGTGAATGGATGTCCGCAAAGGGTAGCGGGTTTTGGGTCTCTGGGGTTTCAATCATAATTTCTTACATGGGCAGCTTTTGGCACACCCCCTTTAAACCATGAAATTCACTTTCACTGGCACTTCCATCACGTTAAACTATCATTGGGAACAGTAGACCCCCAATCCCCCAAGGAGTGAGGTACTTTTTACCCGGGGATGGTGAAAAAAGGGGCTACCAAGATGGCATTCCCACAAAGCAACACTGGTCCCCGATTTTTTTCAAGGGTGACACCCCCCACCCGGCCCCTTCTTCTTATGGAAGGCCTACCAGCTTTCTCCCGCTTTATTTGAAATTTTTATTATTATAATAAAAAAGAAACGCTAAAAACAGGGCTATGACACTGCAGGGTAGGGGAAGGGAAAGGGGGTATTGGGGGTGAAGGGGGGGGTTCAGTAGGTTACAAAAACAGCGGGGGAGGGGATAGTGGGGATAAGGGTAGCAAGAGATTGAGGGGAGAAAAGGGCCCGGGGGCCAAATTTTTTGAAATAAGCGGGTTTTTTCAAAAAAAAAATCAATGAAGAGTCCGGTGAAAGGTGGGGCATCGCGAGAAGGAAGGAAAGAGGAGCACAGAGGAAGACGCATGGAGTAAATTCTGCGTGCTCGTTGATAAAAATGGGGAGTCCAACAGAATCTGGGTGAGGTAATGGGGCCCCGGAATACCCCACAGAGAGGGGCAGGGGGCCCCTCCATGAGATATTTAGAGTAAGCGAGTATGGCCAATGCAAAGATGGAGGAGTAGTCCCCAACCCCGGCATTGGGGACAAGAAAGGCAGTAACTATGCTCGGTTTAATAGATTGAAGTTGTTTCGAGCCGTGAAATGTTGTTGCCAACGGGTGTGAACGTTGGTAGCTATTTCAGAAAATTCCGTAAATGGAATACCCCAATTGAAACTGGTAGGTATTATGCTGACGCGCGCAGTGTCTGCCCGTTCATTGCCTGTACGTCAACATGACCCGGGGGCCCAAAAAAAAACAATATCTTTATCCCTTTGGGAAAGATGTGGCAAGCCCAAAATTGGATAAGAGGGCAAGGGGTAGGTGTATCAAATTTTGTGTACCCGTAAAGCACAAGGGGTTGAGACAAACCCCAAATGATAACAGGCATAGATGCAAAGCGGAAAATGCTTCAGAAAGGCATACAATTCAGCAGTAAAAAATATAGCCCAAGATATAAATGCCCTCGTACGGCGCTGTCTGGAAACTTGCAACGTACCTACACCCTCAGAAGCTTAGGCCATCTGTTTACAGAGCAAAGGCATGAGAATGGGTGGAAGTGGTCAAGAAAAAGAGAGCGGGAAGCAACCATAGACAGTTGGGCTTTCTAGCAAGGGAGAGAGAAAGAACAGACTCGAACAGCTGGAACTTCGCAGAGGGGTAGGGAAAAGTGAGATGCTACACGAACATAGAAAGGTGGTAATTGAAGAGAAGACAAGAGCAAATGAAGGCAAAGAGAGAATGGACGGAGTAAACAAGGGCTGCGAACAAATAATGTCTACTAATATCAGTGACCATTCTATAAATGGAAGGATTGCAGAGATCATGAGAGTGTACATAGTAGCGAAAGCAATGGGCATCACGGCGATCGGATAAGGATGGAACGTTCGCTTCTGCATAGACGCTCTCAACAGGGGAAGAGTGAAAAGCACCAAGGCATAAACGTAATCCTTGGTGATGAATAGGGTTAAGGCTAGATAGAGTAGCAGGAGAAGCCACTGAATAGATGTGGTCACGATAATCAAGTTTCGATAAAATGAGGGTGGAATGTAGGAGAAGGAGGGTTCGACGATCAGCTCCCAATGAAAGATGAGAAAGGGTTTTAAGAAGGTTCAGCCGGCTGTGACAAGTTGCCTTCAGAGAGGTAATATGAGGTTTCCAGGATAACCTACGGTCAAAGAAGAGGCCCAGAAACTTAACTGTATCACGTTCAGGGATACAGGAGCCATAGAGGTAAAAAGGATGATTGGAGATGACAGAGCGTCTAGTGAAAGTAATTTGGTGGGTTTTAGTGCTGGAAAATTTAAACCCATGTGTGGTGGCCCAATTGGAAACACAGTCGACCACTGTAATGAGGTGACAGTCAGCGCCTGTACAGACAATAGTGAAGTCATCAACATAGAGTGATGACCCAATATTTGATGGAAGACTAGAGGCCAAATCATTAATAGCAAGGAGAAAAAGTGTTGTGCTCAGAACACATCCCTGGGGGACACCTTCAGCTTGGATAAAGTCTGGGGAGAGCACATTATTAACCCGAACATGGAAATGTCTATCAGTTAAAAAGTTCTTAAGGAAGGATGGTAGATTGCCTTGGAGGCCTAAGGAGTAGGCTTGGGCCAAAATATTATACCTCCAAGTTGTGTCATGTGCCTTCTCAAGGTCAAAAAATATGGCAATAACTGAGTGGTTATTCGCAAAGGCATTACGAACATACGTAGGGTCTATGGTAGAACGTCCCTCATGAAGGCCATATTGATGAGTGGAGAGACTGTTGTGTGTCTCCAAATACCACACTAAACGTCTATTTACCAGGCATTCCATCACTTTGCAAACTGCACTGGTAAGAGCAATGGGACGATAGTGGGAGGCTTCATGTCCCGTAGTGCCTGGTTTGCAGAAAGGGAGAACAATGGCAGATTTCCACAGCTGTGGAAGAACTCCTTGTGACCAAATAAGTTTGAAAAGGCGTAATAGGACTGCAAGGGCCGACTGATGTAAATGTTGTAGCATACGAGTATGAATGTCGTCGGGCCCAGCTGCCGATGATCGGCAAGCTGAGAGTGTTGCCTCCAGTTCTTGAAGTGTAAAAGGCACATTATACTGTTCTTCTCTGAGAGAAGAAAAGTCTAAGGGTGCTAACTCTCTGGCAGACTTTGAGGAAAGAAATGAGGGGCATAGATGGAGCCCCTGAGAAACACGGGCCAGATGATTGCCAATTTCATTGGCAACACCTAAAGGGTTTGCTATATCAACACCGGCAACCCGCGAACAGGAGCCAGGTCAGGAGAATATTTACCACTCAGTTTTCGTACTTTTTTCCAGACTGCACTCATAGAGGAAGCAGAGGTAATGGTGGGGACATAATCTCAACAGCAAGTGCGTTTAGCATCACGGATGACAAAGCGAGCGATTGCATGCTTCTGCTTAAAATCAAGAAGTCTCTCTGTGGTTCTATTGTACCGGTACCTGCCCCATGCAGCGCATTTTTAAACGTACTGCATGAGCACAAGCAGGAGACCACCAAGGCATGCATTTCTTAGAATGCCTGCCCGAAGTTTGGGGTATAGAATGAGAAGCTGTGGTTAAAACGGAGGAAGAGAAGAGGTGTAAAAGCTCATCAATGGAGGACGAAGAAGGAACCTCACTAAAAACAGTTAGTTGTGAGTAAAGGTTCCAATTTGCCTGATTAAATTGCCAGCGTGGGATACGAAGAGGTGGTGAATATGAAGGGGAAGTAAGAATGATTCAGAAATGATCACTGTCGTGTAAATCCAGGAGAACAGACCAGGTGAAGTCTAATGTGGTGGAGGAAGAGCAGACTGAGAGATCGATGCAAGAGAGAGTGTGAGTCCGAGGATCAAAATGGGAGTGAGTACCTGTATTTAAAACATGGAGGGGGTGGGTAGCAAGAAAAGCCTCTAACTGAATGCCACAGGAATCACAGTGAAACCCCCCAAAGGAAATGATGGGCATTAAAATCGCCAAGTAACAGAAGCGGTGGCGGTAATGACGAAACAAGAAAGGAAATATCCGGAATAAATGATGCCTGAGATGGAGAGAGATATAGAGAACAGAGCGTATACCACCTATGCAAGTGGATATGGGCTGCTGTGTAATGCAGCAAAGTACGAACAAATAGCTGATGGTATGGAATATCAGTGCATAGAAGAAGGGCACTTTCATTAAAGGTCCCATCAGGAAAAGGATCTGAAGAATACAATAAATTATAGCCTGAGATGGGATAGATAACAGCAGAGTATAATTTTGGTTCCTGTAAGCAAACACCAACAGGGGAAAACTGGGAGAGTAACATCTGAAGCTCACTCCGATTAACTGAGGCTGCATATATTCCACTGTAAATAGGCCATGATTGGCAATGATAAAGATATCTGAAATCTGCAGATAAGGGCTCCTATGGACTAGATGGGTTAGAAAAGTCCACATGCGGAGGCAGCGGAAAACGTTCAAGCAGCGAAGGAATGGTGCGCTGTGAAGAAAGGAGTTGCACAGATGGAGGAGAGGAGAGAGAAGGAACAGAGGGTAGATCAGAGTCCATTGATGGTTTGGTCTCTGCAATATATTCAGAGATTGCTTCAAGTGTTTAGGAATTCAGAGATGTCGTATGGGGGACAACATTGGAGATGGTAGGGGGAGGATGAGTAAAGATTGGAACTGTAATGGACTGTACCAAGGTAGGGGGGTGAGAGGGTGGAGGGAACTGGAGAAGAAGCATGGAAAAGGACAGAAGAGGCAGAAACCTGGGGGGTGGCAGAAGAGGAAGAAACTTGGGAGGGAACAGGGGAGGAAGGTACAATACGAGGAGGGTGAGTCTTTACACTTGTAACAGAGCCAGTGAGAGGGGAAGAACCAGGTACAAAGACAGGGAAGGTAAAATGAGGAGGGAAGGAGGGGTTAAAGGACTTTTTTTGACTTCTGAGAAGTATAGGGATGATTGGGAGGAGGTGTCGTACAAGATCTCGTCGATACTTAGGCTTTTGAGGGAGAACATGAAGAAGCGAGAACAGACTGAGTCGTTGAAGTAGGGACGTCTGAGCCTAGGACAACAAAAGAATTAGAATCAGGAGTGACTATGGGAGAGGTAACCACAGAGGAGGCTGCAGAAGATGGGACCCCAGAAGTGGTGGGACGTTTTGAAACACGGGAATAAGAAACACTAGGTAGTCTCCCTTGGAGGCGGAGATGAGAAACTTTCATGGCATAAGGGAGACCTTCTGCCTCTTTGAGGTAACGGATATCTCGCTCATTTAAGTAGACTTGGCAACGGCGAGAGTACGAAGGGTGAGCCTCATGACAATTAAGGCAAGAGGGAGGTCGATTGCAAGATGTATTAGAATGATCATCGGCACCACAGACTTGGCATTCGGCTATGGATCTGCAATATTTTGCTGGATGGCCAAATTGCCAGCAATTTCTACACTGTTGCAGTGTAGGGATCACCTTTCGAGCTTGTAACCAATGTCCTGCTACATAAACTGAGGATGGGAGTTCATGGCTGTCAAAAGCTAAAGGAGCCATATTGCTAGGGTATCGTCTCTGCCCGCGGGCAGGAAGAACATAAGTGTCTACCTTCAGGATTGGGAGATCTTGGAGTTCCAGCTGTTCAAGAATGTCATTGCCATATGTCTGGAAATTTTGTTAAACTATGGTATGGGGCAGAATGATGGTACCACTACAAGAATTGAGGGAATGATGTTTTTCAATAGTGACAGGAACAGTATCGATATGGGAAAGAAGAGAAAGATCATGAGCTTGGGTAGCATTTTGTACAGTGATGATGAGCGTACCACTCTTACGAGCAAGAAAAGAAATATCTTTACTAACATGGCATAGGAGTGCCTTGCCAATACTGTGGTCAGAAAGATAGGCAGTAGAGGAAGTCAGTCATAAAGTGAAGAATTTAGCCCATTGTGCATTCTGAAACTGAGCGTGGAAAGGGAGTGCAGGACATGTCGATCTTTTCTGAGAAGAACGAGAAGGAGGAGAAGTATCATCAGCAGGTAATTGTTGTTGGCGTTTAGGCATGGGACCAGAGTTGGTCTGACGTGGAACGGGCCAGCGATTCAAAAACTGCCATACCGTAGAGAGAGAGAGAGAGAGAGACCGGAAGCATAGTCAAAGGAGAGCAGAGGTCAGATAAATCGAAGGAGCCAGTTGAGACCTCAGTACCTGAAGTGGGTTAGGAAACAGCACCGGCAAGAGGTACAGTGGCATGAGGAGTGTCCAAAGAGTGGTCCAAAGACGAGACAGGGTCAGAATGGGGTGCGGTATCAAGAAGGGGCCCGAGGGTATCAGGTTCATGGACTGGGGCTGCCATGGTTAGGTTACTTCTTTCTTTTTGTTTTTAAGAAAAAAAAAAGAAAGAAGAAAAGAAAATAAAAATAAAAAAAATAAAAAAAGGGGGGACCGGGGAGGGATAGTTCCTAGGAGGAATGAAAGGGCCAGAAATCTCCCTCCATGCCCAAGAGGACCTCAGCACCGCTAGTAGCATAGATGCAGCATCGAACTCGTGCCATACCCTACCCATCATGCCAGTAAACTAGCAATCCTGGATAGCAGCCTCACATCTGCTGAGCTACCTCAGTGGACAAAAGAGAGGCAGCCAGATATCCACCACAAAGCATACCTCCTTTGGCCACCACCCCCGGAATCTGAAAGGTGGCTTCCAGAGATACACCTGTCGCCCGAGAGACACCTAAAGCCATCCTCCGGGATATCAGAGAGGGATTGGGACATCCCGAGGCAATCCAGATTCCACGGCAAACTATGCCACCGCCAAGGACCTCAACAGAATGGGATGGACCCCGGTACTCTTTCCCCTACCTAGGAACTAGCGTGCCTGTGGGAAAAAATCCCAAAGGCCAAAAAGGAAGGGCAAAAGGGAGAGGTGGGGAGGAGGAGGAGGAAAGGAAAAAGGAGAGGATGGGGAGGATGGGATAGGGAAGGGGGGATTGGGGGATAATTAGGTTCGGTCTGAGGAAGGAGACCGACAGGTCTAATTCCTCAGACCAAGAGTGTCTTCACCACAACAAGGAGCCCCCCTTGAAGAGGCCGCTCATTTAAGTAGACCTGGCAATGGCAAGAGTACGAAGGGTGAGCCTCATGACAATTAAGGCAAGAGGGAGGTCGACTGCAAGATGTATTAGAATGGTCATCGGCACCACAGACTGGGCATTTGGCTATAGATCTGCAATATTTTGCTGGGTGGCCAAAGCGCAAGCAATTTCTACACTGTTGCAGTGTAGGGATCACCTTTCGAACTTGTAACCGATGTCCTGCTACATAAACAGACAATGGGAGTTTATGGCTGTCAAAAGTTAAACGAGCCACATTGAAAGGGTATTGTCTCCTCCCGTGGGCAGGAAGAACATAAGTGTCTACCTTGAGAATTGGGAGATCTTGGAGTTCCAGCTGTTCAAGAATGTCATTGCCTCATGTCTGGAAATTCTGTTGGACATGGTATGGGGCAGAATGACAGAACCACTACAAGAATTGAGGGAATGATGTTTTTCGATAGTGATAGGAATAGTGTCGATATGTGAAAGAGAAAGATCATGAGCTTAGTTAGCATTCTGGACTGTGATGATGCATGTACCACTCTTAAGAGCATTAAAGGAAATATGTCTGTCAACATGGCATAGGAGCACTTTGCCAATACTATGGTCAGAAAGATAGGCAGTAGAAGAAGTC
>NC_069457.1:32100751-32125751 GCF_026875155.1 Cherax quadricarinatus | reverse complement strand
GTTGAAAGAAAGAAGAATATATATATATATATATATATATATATATATATAATTATATATATATATATATTATATATATATATATATATATATATATATTACCACCTACCATATAATTTACGACCGAGTTCGGTGCCGAGAAACCGGTTGTAAGTCGAAATGGACCTAAGTCAAATTGGATGTAAGTCGAACTTTACTACTGAATATCAACATAACATTTTTGTAATAACTTTTTCTGTTTTATTTTGGTATTTCATGTTTTACTTTACTTTTTATGCTGTTAGTACTGTATTTTATACTGTAAGGTTTAGGATAAACACTCTGTACAACACAAACACTTGTTTATTTCCAGAAAATTTGGCATAAAAAACATGGTCGTAAGTCGAGTCGTCGTATGTCGAACAGGTTGTAAGTCAGATTGTAGGTGTATATATATATATCTTTCTTTCAACACACCGGCTGTATCCCACCGAGGCGGGGTGGCCCAAAAGGAAAAACAAAAGTTTCTCCTTTTACATTTAGTAATATATACAGGAGAAGAGGTTACTAGCACCTTGCTCCCGGCATTTTAGTCACCTCTTACAACACGCATGGCTTACGGACGAAGAATTATGTTCCACTACCCTATGGAGATAAGAGGAAATAAACATGAATAAGAACTAGAAAGAAAAAAGCAGAAAACCCAGAGGGGTGTGTATATACAGTGGACCCCCGCTTAACGATGACCTCCCAATGCGACCAATTATGTAAGTGTATTTATGTAAGTGCGTTTGTACGTGTATGTTTGGGGGTCTGAAATGGACTAATCTACTTCACAATATTCCTTATGGGAACAAATTCGGTCAGTACTGGCACCTGAACATACTTCTGGAATGAAAAAATATCGGTAACCGGGGGTCCACTGTATATGCTTGTACACGTATGTGTAGTGTGACCTAAGTGTAAGTAGAAGTAGCAAGATGTACCTGAAATCTTGCATGTTTATGAGACAGAAAAAAGGACATCAGCAATCCTACCATCATGTAAAACAATTACAGGCTTGGATGGTAGTACCTCCCTTGGTTGTTGCTGTCTACCAACCTACTACCTAGGATATATATATATATAAATATATGCAATAAGATCACAGTAAACAGGTGATTTCAGAATATGCAAAACAACCACTCTGAAAGCGCTTGGAATTTCCTTATTCTTTCAGAGTGGTTGTTTTGCATATATATATATATATATATATAATATATATATATATATATATATATATATATATATATATATATATATATATATATATATACAGTGGACCCCCGCATACCGGACGCCTTGCATAACGGACAATCCGCATACCGGACGCTTTGATCGCTAAAATTTTGCCTCGCATACCGCTCAAAAACCCGCTCAGTGCCCTTCGTCCGAGACGCGTCCAATGTGCGGCCTGAGCCACGCTCACATGTTCCGCCGGTGGCATTGTTTACCAGCCAGCCTCCGCGGTAACATCCAGGCATACAATCGGAACATTTCGTATTATTACAGTGTTTTTGGTGATTTTATTCTGGAAAATAAGTGACCATGGGCCCCAAGAAAGCTTCTAGTGCCAACCCTACAGCAATAAGGGTGAGAATTACTATGGAGATGAAGAAAAAGATCATTGATAAGTATGAAAGTGGAGTGCGTGTCTCCGAGCTGGCCAGGTTGTATAATAAACCCCAATCAACCATCGCTACTATTGGTGGTACAGCTGCTGCTGTACCACCGTCAGCTGCTGCTGCACTGTCAGCTGCTGCTGCACTGTCAGCTGCTGCTGCACTGTCAGCTGCTGCTGCTGTACCACGTCAGCTGCTCCTGCTGCTGTAGTACCGTCTGCTGCTGCTGTAGCATCGTCTGCTGCTGCTGTAGCATCGTCTGCTGCTGCTGTAGCATCGTCTGCTGCTGCTGTAGCATCGTCTGCTGCTGCTGTAGCATCGTCTGTTGCTGCTGTAGCATCGTCTGTTGCTGCTGTAGCATCGTATGCTGCTGCTGTAGCATCGTCTGTTGCTGCTGTACCACCGTCAGCTGCTGCTGCTGCTGTAGCATCGTCTGTTGCTGCTGCTGCTGTAGCATCGTCTGCTGCTGCTGTAACATCGTCAGTTTGCTGCTGTAGCATCGTCTGCTGCTGCTGTAGCATCGTCTGTTGCTGCGGTAGCATCGTCTGTTGCTGCTGTACCACCGTCAGCTGCTGCTGCTGCTGTAGCATCGTCTGCTGCTGCTGCTGCTTTTAGCATCGTCTGCTGCTGCTGTAGCATCGTCTGTTGCTGCTGTACCACCGTCAGCTGCTGCTGCTGCTGTAGCACCGTTGTTGGTGTGGCTTATTGAGAATCCCAAGAAACAATTAACCCCCGAGGGTTTGCCCCCCAGGATAGCCCAAAAAAGTCAGTGTCATCGAAGACTGTCTAACTTATTTCCATTGGGGTCCTTAATCTTGTCTCCCAGGATGCAACCCACACCAGTCGACTAACACCCAGGTGAACAGGGAAAATGCCTGGAACTAGTGCTCATATTGGTGAATTTAGAGCCAGCAAAGGTTGGTTTTGAGAGATTTAAGAATCGTAGTGACATACACAGCGTGATAAGGCCTGTTCTGGAAGAAAATACCAAACAGGACCTACAGTATCAGGAGGAAAAGGCACTCCCAGGACACGTGTCTCATCAGTCATTGCTGCATCTTCAATAAAGGTAAGTGTCATTTATTCTTCATTTAGTAGAGTAGTACATGCACAATATATATTGTGCATGTACTACTCTACTTTTGTGCATGTATCCTTCTCTTTGTGTGTAGGAAAATGTATATTTCATGTGGTAAAAATTTTTTTTCATACTTTTGGGTGTCTTGCACGGATTAATTTGATTTCCTTATTTCTTATGAGGAAAATTCATTCGCATACCGAACATTTCGCATAACAGCCAGCCCTCTTGCACGGATTAAGGTCGCTATGCGGGGGTCCACTGTATACACCTACCATCCCACTTACGACCGAGTTCGGTTCCGAGAAACCGGTCGTAAGTTGAAATGGTCCTAAGTCGAACTTTACTACGGAATATCAACAAAACATTTTTGTAATGACTTTTTTTTTATTGTTTTATTTTGCCATTTTATGTTTTACTTTACTTTTTATGTTGTTAGTACTGTATTTTATACTGTAAGGTTTAGGATAAACACTGTGTACAACACAAATAGTTGTTTATTTCCTAGAAATTTGGCATTAGAAACACGGTCGTAAGTCGAATGGTCGTAAGTCGAATGGTTGTAAGCCGAGCAGGTCGTAAGTTGGATGGTAGGTGTGTATATGTGCACATATATATAATATATATAATATATATTTATAAATTTTAAATATATATAATATAATATATATATATATATATATATTTTTGTTTATACTGGTATTTAGCTCTCATGAGTACACAAAACTGCTCGTTTTAAATAAAATATATAAGATGTTCTGAACATTAACACAACTTCTCTCCTCTATAAAACTCATATGATTTATATAACTGACATTAATTTATTTCACACTCAACAATGTTGTGGTATATCCCTTTTATATACAGTGGACCTCTCAACCAGCGATGGCATCGATTAACGATAAATCTGACTAGCGATACATTTTAACGAAAAATTTTTTGCCTGACTAGCACTAAAAAACCTGACCAACGCTATTCGTTCCGTTTGAGACATGTCCACTTTCGCGTGAGCGCGCCCTCACTTGTCCCATGGGTGCCAGTGTTTTACAACCCACCCCAGCCACCACAGTCGCTTCCAAATATACAACGGGAAAAATTTCATATTATCACAGCCTTTGTAGGATTGCACCTGCAAAGTAAGTCACCATGGGCCCAAAGAAAGCTTCTAGAGCCAACCCTATAGCAAAAAGGGTGAGAATTACTATGGAGATGAAGAAAGAGATCATTGCTAAGTATGAAAGTGAAGTGCGTGTCTCTGAGCTGGTCAGACTGTATAGTAAACCCCATATCCATCGCTACTATTGTGGCAAGAAAACGGCAATCAAGGAAGCGTTCTTGCCAAAGGTGCAACTATTTTTTTTCAAAACGAGATCGAAAGCCATAGAAGATGTTAGAGCTCTTATTGGTGGATAAACGGGGAAACAGATAGCAGGAGATAGCATCTCTCAAGCGATCATGTGAAAAGGCTAGGAAGTTGCATGATGATTTAATTAAAAAAATGCCAGCAACTAGTGATGTGAGTGAATTTAGGGCCAGCAAAGGTTGGTTTAAGAGATTTAAGAAGCGTAGTGGCATTCATAGTGTGAAAAGGGCATGGTGAGGCTGCCAGTTCGGACCAAAAAGTGGCGGGAAAAATATGTGCAGGAATTCAAGGAGTACATAGACAATGAAGGACTGAAACCTGAACAAGTGTTTAATTGTGGCAAAACAGGCCTGTTTTGGAAGAAAATGCCAAGCAGGACGTACATTACTCAGGAGGAAAAGGCACTCCCAGGACATAAGCCTATGAAAGACAGGCTTACTCTGTTGATGTGTGCCAATGCTAGTGGTGATTGCAAAGTGAAACCTTTATTGGTGTATCACTATGAAACTCCCAGAGTGTTCAGGAAAAACAATGTTGTCAAGGCTAATTTGTGTGTGCTGTGGAGGGCAAACAGTAAGGCATGGGTCACTAGGGACTTTCTCTATGACTGGTTACAATGTTGTGAACCACTTTAGGAAAGTCATAAAGGAATGAGAGGTACAGGTATCTATGGACAGATATGTTGTGCGACAGAAGTCCAGTGACTCTGAAGCTGGTCCTAGTGGCATTAAAAGAACAAGGGAAGTAACCCCAGAAAAAGACTTGCTACGTCAAGTGCTAATGGAAAAGGGGATTCCCTTCTAAACACTAAGAAGATCAACACTCCCCCCTCCCCCCATCCCACCAATCATCACCAGATCTTCAATAAAGGTAAGTGTCATGTAACTGTGCATCCCTTCTTCAGTTTGTGTGTATTAAAATTAATATTTCATGTTGTATTTTTTTTTTTCTCAATACTTTGGGGTGTCTTGCATGGATTAATTTGATTTCCATTTTTTCTTTTTGGGGAAAATTAACTTGACTAACGATTATTTAAATTAACGATGAGCTCTCAGGAATAGATTAATATCGCTGGTTGAGGGTCCACTGTATTCTGATGAGTTTGTAACTAAAATATTCCTGAAACATTAAACACTAACTGCTTTATCTCTTGAATGAACTTGTGTATTTTTCACAAGATGGCTTTTTTGATTAAAACATTTCAGAACTCAGAACATTGATATGATTTTCTCCTGTATGTACTCTCATGGTGTCACAAGACTGCCTTTTACAATAAAACATTTCAGACACTCAACCATTGATATGGGCTGTGGCTAAAGCACGCAGCCACAGCAAGCAGCAAAAAGGGCCCTGCTCCTATATCTTGCCGTCCCCTGGGCCTATCCGAATCCAGTGATGGCCAAATTTGCAAGTACTGCTGCAACAACATGCAAGGAACCTATAGTGACATAAAAACGATGGTGACGACAACAAATGGACTAAATATGACAAAAGAGGGACCGGCATTCAAGTACCCGACCTGCTGCCACACGTGAACCAGACATGAGACGTTTTCCACTACAATGAAATAATTGACCCCCCATATCAACTGCACCAGTGTTTAACGGGAAGACAACATGGCAGAAAACCTGATCAACTAAATCTCCAAGGAAATGAACAGGTCTGGTAGGACTTTTTTTCTTCATTTCCAAACGAGGGAAAGAATTGAGCATATTTAAACATGGCTGACCAGCATCCAAAAAGCCGCTACTGCCAGACGTACAACTAGCGAAGTGAAATTCTCATCTTTACTGACGTTCATTTGTTGACAGTAGCATCATATCTGTACCACCCCTCATATCACCTGTACCAGTGCTAACGAGAGGGAAACACAGGAGACATCGTCAAATCAACAGTAAAAAAAACTCCAAGGTTATAGGTCGGATATCCCTCAGTGCCAGTCGTGGGAAAGAAGTGAATAGTTAAAAAGTCAAGGTTTAATGTTTTTTGTAGCTGACTATATTCAGCTCACCAGTGTACAGTGAGAGAATCATAGCAGAAAACGCCAAATATATCTATAAACTCAAGGAAAAATCAGGTTGTAGGTGGCGTTACTCCCCTCAGTGTTTTAAAAATGGCTGAGTCAGCAGAACAGGTCAGGAGACAACAACACGACGCAACCCCCAATAAATGGAATTGAGGGGGATTTGGAAGGATAAAACCATGGATTAAACCTTTCTGATCTACCAGAATGGAAAAGGGGTTAGAAGTTAATTGAGGAAGCCAGACTGTGAAGTGAGATGGGAAGGGGAGTGTGTAATAAGGGGTTAACTGTAAGGGTTTTGTGAAGTTAAGGGAAGAGTGAGCAGTGAAGAGGGTCTTGAAGAGGAAATTTTACTAGTAATTCAGTGGTGAAATTTCTAAAGCAGATACTAAGTGTAAATAGGGACGGAAAAGAGAAATAAATATTATTGTATATGAGTTAAAAGAGCGAAGAGTGAAAATGGCAGGCATTAGGGGGTACAGGCTGCCATAATTAATTTTAATTTTTTTCATCAATTCCATGAAGGAAAAAAAAATCAGTCCCCCGGAGCTGGAAAAGTAATGAGAACAGCGCCCTGGACATAAAAAACCCAAAAATTGCCATCTACCAGAAAAGTAAAATGTCACTATCGCCGCAAGTTTTGGCAACACCGCATACCCAAACAAAAACAGTGGCACACAGCTCTTTTTGTAGCGCTCTTTAAATGATATCCAAATTAATCCCCGGACCTCAACTATTGTGCAGAGGCAAAACAGACAGATAAATGACGTGAAATGACGGTCTAGTAGCTAGGAATGATAACCATAACTCCATATGTAATGCATACATAGGTCAATGTGAGACAATATAGCCATTATTATCTCAAACACTAACAAACAGGTGCATACACGTACTAAAGTATGCATGAAAAACAGAAAAGGCACCTTATGTAAAATGTGTAAGGGGTGGGTGCATGATGGATGTATGTATAATTACAGCAACGGTGCCAGAATTCATTTTGTGAGTACAAATGCACTTTGGCACAGTTACCCTTTAGCAGTGATGACATTGATTTACCTAAATTAATACAAATGACCCATTGCCATATATTGATGATTATGATTGTTTTATGAAAAAAGGCCTTCAACTTTATTCATGTCAATGCAAGATCACTTCTTTTCCCAAATTGGCAGTGATTAGGATTCTACTAACAAAATTAGGGCAGCATTATAACCCTCTCTGAATCTTGGTTGGATGATACGGTGACTGACGACGAGGTCAAAATAGATGGTTACAATATAAAACGCTTAGATAGGAACAGAAAGGGTGGTGGAGTATGTGCCTACATTAGAAATGACTTAGCTTACAACCCAAGACCTGATTTAAATAACAATAAACTGGAGATTCTATGGTTTGAAGTGCTGCTTCCTAAGACCAAAAACCCCTCTTAGTAGGAACTAGTTACCGCCCTCCCCACCCAGAGCCAGTTCTTAGAAAAACTTTTCCAGAGTCTTGTCTGGAGTTGAAAACAATTGCGAGACAATAATACTGGGGGACTTCAATATCTTTTTTCAGCAGCAAAATAACGGGCTATGCAAAAGGTATAAAACAAAAATTTTAGGATTAAATTTACACTCAACTAATTAATAACCCCAAACCGGATCCCACATTTTTCTTAACCCAAATTTTAAACCCAAATCCCCTTTGTAATTGAAAATTATAATTTTTAAGCACCTTCCCCACAGGTCAAGGATCATTTTCCAAATTCATTTAAACTGCAACCAAAAATTGGGGGGAAGGAAAACCCTCCGGACTTGGGTTTGGTGAAACTGAAACACGGGGTAAAAAAAAAAAAATTTAAAAGGGGCCCCCTTAAAAAAAAAATTGGGGGATTGGACAAGAAAACAAGTTCCCCCGGTTTTAAAAAAAACCTGGGAAAAATTCCCGGGGAATGTTTCCAAAAAAACCCACCCTTTGAAAATATTGCCCCATTAAAAGGGAATTTTTTAGGTTTTTAAAGAGTTTTGCCCGGTTTTGAAAACTTGGAGAAATTAGGGATTAATTTTGTTTTCCCCGAAAAAAAGGGTTTGCAAAAGGGTTTTAAAGAAAACAGAAAAAAATTCAAAAACAAAATTTAATTTCCCCAAAAGGGTAAACCAGATTTGCCCAAATTTTTAAAAAAGGAGCAAAGAAAAGAAACCGCCCCAAAAATTTTGGGTTTTTAACTTTTAACCCCAAAAAACTTGGGGGGGCCACAAACAAAAAAATTTTGGGGGTAATAGCCACAAAGCCAGGTAAATAGGTCCAAAAAATTGTCCCTACAAAAAAAAGGGGTTCCATGAAACAACCTGGGAAAAAAATTCAAAAATTTCCATTTCCCAAAACCCTGTTTGCACCAAATAAAGAAAAAAGGTTTTAAATAAAACAAAACCCGGGATAATTTTTAAAAAATAAAAATTTGGGGAGAACCCCCAAAAAAGTTTGCAACAAAACAGGTATTCAGAAAAATAATTAAAAAAAGGGGGAACAAGCGGGTTAAAACCCCAAAAAAAAGGGAAACCCACTGCCCCAAAAATTGGGTTTTAAGAAATAACCCCCAAAAAACCTCAACAACTAAACCCTTTTGGGGGGTTACCCAAACCAGAGTTTCTCCATTTTAAAAAAATGAGGTAGATGAAAAAAACTAAGGTGAAAATCTTTTTTAAAAATTTAAAATTTCTAAAGAGGGGGAAAACTCCAAGGTTAAATCCCTTTTAAAAAACAACTTCTAAAAGTTTAACCTTTTTAAAACCAAATAAAGGGAACCCCCTTTTAACTAGGAATTACCGGAAAATTTTAAATTCAAAAAAAAGGGGAAACCCAAAAAGGAAAACCCTTAAAGTTTTTAAAAAGGGCCTTCGAACTGTAACCCTATTTATTAAAAAAAATCAACTTAAAAAGGGGGGGTTTCGGGGGCCGGTTTAAATCCATTTTCAAAAAAAATGGAAAAATTCAACAAAACGTTAGAAACCCGGGAAAAATTTAAATTCCCCAAAGGGGTTGTATTCTGGGTTTAATTTCCCTTAAATGCAAAAATTATCCCTATAAATGGGCAAAGTCCAAACCCCCTCCCAAAATTTTTGTTATGAAAATGAAAGTCCGGGGGGGTTATTTGGTCCGGGTTTAAAAACCGATATTCCCCAAAATTTTTAAAAAACTAATTTGGAATTTCCTGTAAATGGTTTTTTAAGCAACAAAAAAAATTCAAAACCCCAAAAAACGAACCCCCCCCTTTTTGCCGAAACTTTAAAGGTGAAGGGTTTTAAAAACTTACGTTAAGGGGTAATGGGGGGCCCAAAATTTGGTTTCAAGTAAAATTATTTGGGAATCCCCTTTTGAACCCCAATTTGGCAATTTTTTAAAAAATTAAATAGGGAAATTTTGAAGAAAAAAGCAAACCGGGGAAACTAAGTTTTTTTTTTTTTTTTTTTTTTTTTTTTTTTTTTTTTTTTTTTTTTTTTTTTTTCCTGTATAGACAACACAGTGTCACCACTGGGGCTCGCGGGAAACCCTATGTCTAGCCCTTATACAATGCCATTTTGGATTACGCTTGCTCTTCTTGACCCTGCCTTGACAAAAAAAACTGAAAGTAAACTGCAAATCACCCAAACAAAATCGTAAGTTCATCCGGGGGGGGGCGGGGGCCCAAGAAACTTTTAGGCCGGGGAGAATTACAGCATTTTGGATATGCGAATGTTAAGACAGACTAAAACAACGAAGCAAAATCTTTTTTAAAAAATTTGCCCCACAAACAGTGTCCAGAATATTTTTGCTTCAATTTTGTAAAAGGTTGGGAACCAAAGCAACATAGTACTAGGGGGGGGAGAGCACAACTTTGTAGTACCCACAGTCATTGGCCGGGCTTCAAACACCTTTTATTGTACAGCAAAAAAGGGGAATGGAACAGACAAACCCCGCACATGTAAAAAGCCAGTAAATAGAAATGAACCAGTTCAAGAAGATCCCAAAAAGGGTCTAATAAAGTGTTTACAGAAAGGGGGGGGAATGTTTTTTCTTTTTTTTATCTAACATACTGTAAATTTTCCCTTTAAAATTCCAAATAATGACCCTCGTATTGAAAGATAGTTTTAAAATGACCCTCGTGTAGAAAATAACTTTTTAGTATGTTTAAAGATGTTATTTTTCATTTTTAAAAATAAAAGAAAATATTATAACCTTTATTTTATAAAATAAGGTAAAAGGCCCCCAAGGGAAAATAATCACTCTGTCTGACTTTTTTGGGTTCCCCCAAAGGGTTCTTAAAATATCCCTGCTATGAATGAAATTCTTTGTAACGGGTTTTTGTTTTATCCCGGGAATAAACTTACTTACTTACCAAATCTCCTGTATGTACCTCACATGTTTCCCCAGATTACTTTTATCCTAAAACATTTCAAAACACTAAACCCTTGATAGGTTTTATCCCCCTGTATGTACTCTCACAGTTTCTCAAGATTACTTTTTTCCACAAAAACATTTTCAGACACTCAGAACATTGAAAGGGTTTTTATCCCCCCTGTAGTACTCTCTATTTTCACAAGACTCCCCTTTTTACACAAAACATTTCAGACACTCAGAACAGGAAAAGGTTTTTTATCCCTGTAGTACTCCCCAATTTTTTCACAAGACGGGTTTTTTAACCTAAAACTTTTCAACACTCAAAAACAGATAGGGTTTTTTCCCTTATGTACTCTCACATTTTTTCACAAGACTGCTTTTTAACTAAAACTTTTCAGCCCACTCAAACTTGATACGGTTTTTTTTCTCCTGAAATGTACCCAAAATGTTTTCACAAGACTTTTTTTTAAAACTAAAACATTTCAACACCCCAAACATTGATAGGTTTTTCTCCTTTTGTACTCCCCTTTGGGGTTTCCCAAGATTTTTTTTTCATAAAACATTTCAGACACTCAAACATTGATAGGTTTTTCTCCTGTAGTACCCCCTTTGGGGTTTCACAAATTCCTTTTTCACAAAAAATTTCAGACACTCAAAAACTTTGTTTAGGTTTTTCTTCCCTGTATGTACTCTCATTGGTCCCCAAAGTTTCCTTTTACACTAAAACATTTCAGACACTCAGAAAAATTGAAAGGTTTTATCCCCCTGTATGTACCCCTCATAGGGGTTTCAAAAAGATTCTTTTTTACTAAAACATTTCAGACACTCAAAACATTCAAATGATTTGTTTCTTATTTTTTTTCCAAATTTTTTTATAAATAAAGGTTTTTCCCTTTTAAAAATTTATTTTATTTAAATACAACAGTGTATAAAAAAATTTTCCCCTTATATACTCACATCTCTATTTCATGTTTTTTTTAAAATTTTTTTGGACACGGAACACAGGGTTTTTTCCTTTATGAACTTTTTCCCCCATGTTAAGTTTTATTTAGGCAAAACTTTTTCTCTTAAAAAGGCACTAATAAAGTTCACATTGTTTGTTAAAAGACTATCAAAAATTTTTTTATTTTGTTTTAAAACTTTAAATATATGAACAAAACCCTGCAGACACACTCAACATTATTATTATTATTTTTAATTTTTTTAATTATTATTATTTTTATTTTTAAATTAAATTTTTTATTATTTTTAAATTATCTGCTCGGGGTTTTTAAACAAATTTCTCTGTATTCTTTTTTTGGCCTTTGAGGTTCAAATCCCCAGTCTAAAAATTCCCCACGGGGTTTAAAAAAAATTTATTTTTTTTTTTCTTGGGAAATTTAAATCTTTTTTTTTAATGTAAAAAAAATAAAAAAAATTTTATAAAGAAAATGAGAATTTTATCCCTTTTTAAAAATTTTGCTCTCAAAAATTTTTAAAGTTTTGGGAAATTTTTCCCCATTTTGAGTCATGTTTTTTGCAGACCTGCAAACCCTCCGGGCAGACATCAAACCAAATCTTTCAGGGGCTGCAGAAAACAATATGAATTTTAAAAACGATGGGAAATTTCAATAACTCAGTTTATGGTAAACATGGGGAAAAATTAAATCTTCACAAGACAAAAAAAATTTCCCGGGCCACAAAATAGAGCGAAACACCAGTTTAAAAAACCTGGGGGTGATCAGTCCCGGGGGATCTCACCTTCAAAAGGGCCATAACATGATCAATCGCATCTCTAGAAAAAAGACAAAGGGTGGATAAAAACCTTCAAAACTAGGGAGGCCAAGCCCATGATGACACTCTTCCCGGGCACCCTTTTTCTATCCCAGGGGTGGGAAAATTGCTGCACAAATAACAGCAACCTTTCAAGGGGAGGGGAAATTGGGCCCACCTAGAAAATGTACAGAGAATTTCACGGGGGCATAAAAAGAGATAAAAAAACCTCAATTTTGGGAAACGCTTGAGGTTTCCCAAAACCCGTATTCCCTGGAAGCAGGAGGGGGGGAAATACATGATTAAAATACACCTGGGAAAAACCTAGAGGGACTAGTAAACCCAACTTTCACACGAAAACAAATCACAAAAAACAAAAAACCCTTGGGGAGACAAAGCAAACCCTCCCCCCCAAAAAAAAACAGGGGTGTCACACACGTTTTAAAGACCATACAAAAAGTCAGGGGGCCCCAAACTGTTCAACTGCCTCCCCCACACATAAGGTGGGTTTCCAAAAAACCCCTGGCAGTCTTTAAACTGGGACTGGACAAGCACCTAAATTTATTCCTGATCAGCCGGGCTGTGGCTCGTACGTTTTGGTTTTCGGGCAGGGCCAAACAAAACCAAACCCCGCCTGGTTATCAGGCTTTTGAAACCCCCAGGAGGCCTGTCACAGACCGGGCCACGGGGACATTTACCCCCAGAAAATCCTCCCGGTAAACTCCAGGGGAACTCATAGTTTTTCATAAGACCAAAAATTCCTTAAACTATTTTACTAATATTGTTCCAAAATTTTCTATTAACCCCATAAAAAAATTTCCCAATTTTAACTATTTCAACTTCCCCAAAAAAGTGATTGGAAAGTGTAATATGGCCAATTTTCCCCACAAAATTTTAAACCATTTCCAATTTTAAAAAAGGGTCCAGAAAAAATCAATGTAGGCAACCTGGCACTAAACTAACATTTTTTTGCTACTTTTTAAAATTTCATTTGTAGGCTTTACAGATGAATTTCCTTTGTTTTTTTTTTCAAAAATTATTTTTTTTCACACCAAAAAATAGAAAAGTTTCTGTTATTTAAAAATTGTAAAATTGTATAAATAATATCAGTGGGATTTAGCAGCACACATTAAACCCCCAGCTGATTAAATTGGGCACGTGATTTTGGTTTTTACCCCTAATATTAGCAAAAACGAACATTTTTACTACTCCGAACTCAATTTCAAGCTTTTTTCAGACTAAAACCATCCCAAAATCATTTCTGTAATACATCTTCTATTTTAAACAAATGAGACCAAGAAACAGTAAAAAGCTAAATATAAAAAACATATGAAAATACACCAAAATTTTTTGTTTTTAAATTCCCAAAAAAACAGTTTTTTCTTTTTTTTTTTTAATTTTTGCCGCCTTCTGCAAGGGGTTTTTTTTATAAGTGCACACTTACCCCCATGATTTCATTCTCAATTTAAGGGCCCA
Source organism: Cherax quadricarinatus (assembly GCF_026875155.1). Classification (NCBI taxonomy): domain Eukaryota; kingdom Metazoa; phylum Arthropoda; class Malacostraca; order Decapoda; family Parastacidae; genus Cherax; species Cherax quadricarinatus. The sequence continues at coordinate 32,112,063 of NC_069457.1, read as the reverse complement.
AATTTTCTACTCACAGCTTTTTCTGAGTAAGCCCGACTCATGATGAGTAATGCCTTTGGGCCCCCGCTTTAAAATTTATAAAAACACAAAAAGAAACCCCCCAAAAATTAAAATGTCATGAATTTTTTTTGAATTTCCCCTATCAAATGCAAAAAATTTTTTTAAATTTGTAACAGCAAATTTAAAAAACCAAAAAGAAGAACAAACTTTCCTTTCTTGAAGTACGAAGTATATTTTCTGGGGAAGACCCCAACCCCTTTTTCCTCCGCAAAATAATCTGCAACAGAAAAATAGGGCCGTAAGAAAAATAATTTCCCCAATTTCCAAAAAAAAAACTCAACCAATAAAGGTTTTTTTTTCTATTGCCCCAAGCTTAAATAAATAAAATTGTTACTTAAAACCCCTTTTAGGGTTTCTACTACTATTTCAGCTTTTCGCACTAGGGTTTTTTGATGTACAGTGGACCCCCCCTTTACATGGAAAGCGTTAAATTAAACTGCCATACGAGGCCCTTTGAACGCAAAAAATTTTTTCCTCACTTCACGATGAAAAACTCGCCTCACGTGATTCGTCCGGGATGCGTCCACTTTTGGGCCCCAGCTGCCCTGTGGTTTTTCCCGTGTTTACAACCAGCCATGCAGTCGCCCTCTAAGCAAAAACATTCATACATTTCCAAAATATCCCCAGTGTTTTAGGCTTTTTAGCTACAATATAAGTCACCATGGGCCCCAAAAAGCTTCTAAGGCCAAACCCCGTGGTAAAAAGGGGAAAAAAAAACAAAGGGAAAAGAAGGAGATAGTGAATAAGTATAAAGGAGTGGTGCCTCTGAGCTGGCCAGGTTGTGCAACAAACCCCCAATCAACCATCTCTACTATCCCGGCCAACAAACAGGCAAACAAGGAAGCTTTCTTGCAAAAAGGTTTCAAGTTTTTTTTGATACAGAAACGGGAAGTGATAGAAAATTTGAGAGACTGTTTTTGGGGGATAAACAAAAAAAAGATAGCAGGAAAAAATAGCATCTCTCAAACATATATGTGAAAAGGCTAGGAAGTTTTCATGACGATTTAATTAAAAAAACCTACAACTAGTGAAAAAGAGGAATTTAAGGGGCCCCAAAAGGGTTGGTTTTTAGAGATTTAAAAAAATCGTGTGGGAAAACAAGTGTGATAAGGCATGGGGAGGCTTCCAGTTCAGACCAAAAAAAACGGGTGAAAAATTGTGAAGGAATTCAAAGGGCTACATAGAAAAGTGGAAAAATTGGAAAACCCGAAAAATTTTTTTAAATTTCAATATAACGGGGCCCGTTTTGGAAAATTCCAAACAAAACCTATATTTTTCAGGGGGAAAAGGGACTCCCAGGGGGCATATGCCATGAAAGACAACTTACTCTTCTGATTTTTTGCTAATCAAAGGGGGGATTGGGAATGAACCTTTTTTGGTGTAAACACTCTGAAACTCCCAAGTGTTTTTCAAAACAATTTTTCAAGGGAAATTTTTTGTGTGCCCGTGGAGGGCAAACAGTAAGCAAGGGGCCCCCTAGGGAAACCCTTTTTTATGAATGGTTACATATAAAATTTTCCCAAAAATGTAAAAAATTTCCCAAAAGGGAAAAAAAATTGGACATTTAAATGCCCCCCTGGTATTAACCCAAAGCTCCTGGGCATCCCCTTTAAAACTTTTGGGAAGGGGTGGGAATTCTGGGGGCATGAACTTCATTAAAATCAAGTTTTTTCCTTTCCCAAAACCACCCTCCCCCTGCAGCCCATGGCCCCGAAGGTCATTTCAAACTTCCCCCAAAAAAACCCACACAAAAGCTAAGTTTCAAAAGTGCTTTGAAGTGACATCAAAGGGACTCAATTACTCTAAGAAAGTTTTAAAAAAACCACTTTAGTACCCCAGATGTGAAACCTTATAGGCAAGGCTTCATAGGGAGTGACTAAGAGGAAAAACCCTTTAACTCTGCTTCGAAGAAACGTGGCCAAATGGGGTAAAACAAAAAGGAATTTTTTGGGGTTTTGGGGCCCAACCCCGAAAAATGTATGCCAGTTTTTGGAATCAATTTGGCTTTGGGGGGAAGTCCTTGGGGGTTGGGGGTTAGTGGAGAGGATTGGATGAGTTTTGGGGGAGGGGACAATGAAGAAAATAACCACTATAAACGGGTAAACACTTCAAAAGGGAAAAAGGCCAGACCGGGGGAAACTGCTTCCCGGGGGCAGGTGAAAGAGAAATTGAAAAAAGTTTTTTCCCACTTCAAAGATTAAGGGAAAAAATGGTTGGGGCAAAAGGTGAAAAAAATTTTAAGTGCAAAACCCTTTTTAAAGACAAATCAAAAGGAACAAGAGGTCCAGAGTCAGGGACAGATATGTTGTGCAAATTTAGGTTTCCCGTACTTTCAAGCGGGCCTAGTTTGGGTTTTAAAAAAAGAAGGGAAAGTAACCCCTGGAAAAAGGGCTTGCTACCTCAAGTCCTAATGGAAGGGGGTTCCCCTTCTAAACCTTTAAATCTCCCCCCTTCCCATCCCATCAATTTAAACACCAGATCTTCATTTTTGGTAAGTGTCCCGGGATTCTATTCTAGTAAGTATAACTGTGGCAGTTTCTTCTTTGTGTCTATTAAAAATTTAAAAATTTCATGTGGTAAATTTTTTTTTCAACTTTGGGGTGTCGGGAAAACAGATTAATTTGTTTTCCTTTATTTCTTATGGGGAAAATTAATTCCCTTACAAAAATTTGGCATACAATAGCTCTCGGGAACAATTTTAAATCGAAAGCGGGGTCCACTGTATAGTACACCTAAATCAGCGCCCCAAATCTAGGAGAAAAAGCTGGTAGGCCTACATTGAAAGAATGGGTCTATTGGTCGTGTGCGCAGTATAAAAAAAATCCTGCAGCCACAGTCAGTGAGAAAAAAAAAACTTTCACATGTTTTTGGGTTTAAAACAGCTACTTTGCACTGTATTTTCTTTGGGTATTTAGATGCATTCTATTTTCCCCCTTTGTCTTTTTTAAGAAGGGAAAGACATATTGCGAAATTGAGATGATTTTGACTGGTTTTACAATGAAAAGTCCCTTGAAAGGGTCAAAGTCAGACCAAAACAGTCAAAGCTCCTCTCTTAAGGCGGGTTATTTGGTACATTCCAGCCCGGTATTTGCCTTTTTTGTTATTTATTGGCTCCAAAGCAAAAACTTCGATTTTTGCCAAATTTTAAAAAGGAAACAAATCATGCCAAAGTCAAAATAACATAAACTATGAGTTGATGTTCTTTCAAAAGTTCACTGATATTATTAACCATTTCTACACAAAGGGCAGTCTGAAAATAAAAAGTAAATTTCCTTTTTTTTGTGAGAAAAAAAATTCAATGTGGAAAGCAAAAGAATTAAAGGGGCAGGGGGGACTAACTAATGAACAGAGGAAATATTTTTTTTGTGCCGGAATTTTTTTTTATTCGGGACCTTTTTGGGAAATTGGATCTTTTAAAATTTTGTGTGAAATGGCAAAATTGCAAAATTTCTGCTACTTTTTGGATAGTTAAAAATCGGTAAATGGATAGTTTCTTGTACTCATTGATAGAAAAAATAGTTCAAAACAAAAGATTTTATGATTTTTGCGAAAGTATAGGGAAATTTTGGCTGAAAATGGGTCAATAGTCGCCGATACATAAACCGCGAGACCGCTAACTTTACAAGAGCAAAATTTTCCGTAATTTTTATATCATTTTCTTTTTTTGGGTGTATTATCTCGGGAAAAGATTCTCATCTTTTAAAAAAAAAATAATTTTTTTTTTTTTTAAATTTTTTGGCAACCCTGAAAAAACAATTTGGGGCAAGGGCCTGGTGACCCTAAAAGAATTAAATTTACTGTAAAGATCTTAAAATTTATCAAAATTTGTTAAAATAAAAATTATATTAACTAATAATTGAGTAAAAAATTTGATTTACACACAACCTCTTTAATTTTTTTATATTCTTGGGGGTATAATAAAAAACCCCCCAGGGTTTTTGATGTCAGTGGCCCCCCCAAAAGCGACCCTTTAAACCCTGCAAGAGGGTGGTGTTTGCGAAATGTTTGGTATGCGAATGAATTTTCCCTTTAAAAATAATGGAAATCAAATTTTAAACCGTCAAACACCCCAAAAATATGAAAAAAAAAAAATTTTTTTCCACATGAAAAGTTAATTTTAAAAACACAAAATGAAAAAAGGGATGCACAATTACATACACTTACTTTTATTGAAGATCTGGTATGATTGATGGGATGGGAGGAGGGGGGAAAAGAGTGTTAGTGTTTAGAAGGGGAACCCCTTCCTTTTAAAACTTGATGTCGAGTCCTTTTCTGGGGGTTTCTTTTCCCCCTTCTTTTAAGCCCCAGGGCCAGTTTAGATCACTGGAAATTCTTTGCAAAAATATCGTCCATATGGCCTGTACCTCCTTCCTTATGACTTCCCCAAAGTGTTTCACAACTTGTCATGTACAGGTTGCCCCACGGCTTGCAATAGCTTTGTGAGGGGGATTTTATCAAAAAGGTTTTCACTTCAAACCATTTTGACACATTTCCTTAAACTTTGTAGTGGCAAACCCTTAAAATTTCTCTCCCCCTCCTTTGAACCCGTTTTTCCTCAGGTCTGGCCTCTGTCTTGAAGTTTATCAGCCATCAGTGGTTTTTTCTTCTTTTCGCCTCCACCAAAATCTTCCACATCCCCCCACTAACCTCCCAACCCCAAGGACTTCCCCAACCCCAACTGATTCCTCAAATGGGATACTCCCTCAGGGGTTTGCCTCAAACCCTTCAAAATCCCTTTTTTCTACACATTTGGCCACAGGTTCTTCCAAACAATTCAAGGCTCTTTGTCACTCCCCCCCAAGCCTTACCTTAAAGGTTTTTACAATTGAGGATATAAATGATCTCCCCAAAACTCTCTTAAGTCGTTGATTTCTGAGGTCCTCAAAGCACCTTTCAAACAGACTTTTGTGTACAGTTTTTTTGAATTTGCAAAAACCCTGTGGCCCAGGGCTGAGGAGGGAGTGGTTAGGAGGCAAAAATTTCACCTTAATAAAGCTCATGCCCCCATAAGTCCTCTGCCACGTCTGTAGGATGACCGGGGGGCATTGTCTAACACCAGGGGCCTTAAGTTCTAATTCTTTTCATTAGGAATTTTCACTTTGGGGGGGCAAATGCATGGTGTAACCGTTATAGAAAAAGCCCCTAGTACCCATCCTTCTGTTTCCCCCTCCCGCACACAAAATTTTTCCCTTGGGGACTTTTTTTGCCTGAAGTTTGGGGATTTCAGAGTGATACACTAATAAAGGTTAATTTTGCAATCCCACACTTTGGGAACACATCAACAAAGTAACCCTGTTTTTCTAGGTTTTATGTCCGGGAGTCCCTTTTTCCTCCTGAGTAATGTAGGTCCTGCTTGGCATTTTCTTCCAAAAAGGCCTGTTTCATCAAAATTTAAAACATTTTTTTCGGGTTTTCAGCCCTTTTTCTTTTCTATGTCCCTTGAATTCCGCAAAAATTTTTTTTTTTTTTTTTTTTTTTTTCGCCCTTTGTGGTCCAACTGGCGTCACCTCCCTTTAAAATACACTTTGATGCCCTACGCTTCTTAATCTCCAACCAACCTTTGCGGGCCCTTTAAAATTCACTAATCATCACTGTTGCGGGCCCTTTTTTTTTAAATTTAAAATCCTATGCAACTTCCCTAGCCTTTTCGTTATGATCGTTTGAAACGCTATCTCCTCTGCTGTTTTTCTTTTTACCACCCAATAAAGTTCTAAACATCTTCCATCCTTCGATTCTTTTTCGAAAACACTTTAAAACCTTTTGGCAAAACAGTTTCCTTTTTGCCTTTCTTTTTTGCCCACAATAGTAGAGATGGTTGATTTGGGTTTTTGTACAACTGACCAGGTCGTGATACGCACTCCACTTTCATATTAAAATGATTCTTTTTTCATCTCTATTAAAATTCTAACCTTATTGCGTAGGGTTGGAACTAGAACTTTCTTGGGGCCCTGGTCACTTTTTCCAGAAAGCACCGAAAACACGTAAAAATAGAAATATTCCGATTGTATTTTGAATGTTACCGCGGAGGTGGCGGGAAACAATGCCACCGGCGGAACATGAGGCTGGCTCAGGCCCGCACTTTGGGACGCGCTCGGACAAAAGGGCGCGGGAGGGGTTTTTGGGGGGTATGCAGGCAAAAATTTTAGCGACAAAGCCCGGATGGGATTGTCCGTTATGCAAGGCCCGGTAGGGGGGGGTCCACTGTACTGTTCCTTCGCACCAGGTTTTTTGAGACAAAAACCTAAATTTTTAGGCCTTCAAAATTTGCGAGAGAAAGCGGTGGCCCACATATGAAAGAATGGGTCATGTGGGCAGGTGCAGGTTAAAAAACCCGAACACACAGTGCATAACAAGAAAAAAAAAATTTGTGTTTTTTGGATTAAAACAGCCACTTAGCTCTGTATTTTTATTGGTTTTTATGGTTGTTTCTAGTTTTTCCTTTTCTATTTTTAAAAGGAAGACAAAATTTCGAAAATTGAGATCATTTTGATGTTTCACAATGAAAATACCTAAAATTGAGTCAAATAGCAAAATCTTCGATTTTACCAAGTTCAGAAAAAACAAATCAGCCAAACTCCAATAATTCAACTGTGGTTTAAAAATTCTTTTACAAAAGCACAAAATTTTTTTTATACCATTTTTACACTAAGCATAGTTGCATAACAGTTAATCTTTATTTTTTGTAAAATAAAAATCCCAAAATGGAAAGCCTGGGACATGATAACAACAGAGAACTTTCTACTTTAGTGCCCGGAAGTCTTTTTGTTTTTTCTGGACCCATTTTTAAATTAGCATTTTTTTTAAATTTGTGTGAAAAATTTGGGAAAATGCTAAATTCTGACCACTTTATTGGGTAGTTGAAATAGCTAAGGGGGGGGGTTTTTTGTATCATTCGATAGAAAAAAAAAAATTTTTAGGAAATAAATATGATTTTTTTCGCTTTAAGAAAAATTGGCCGAAAAGGGCTCAAAATGGGGAAATCGCCGATGCAACTTTGCAAGGCATAATTCCATAAGTTTTCCCTCAAATTTCAAAACTTTTGGTTCATTAGATTGGGAAAAGAAATTTTTAAAAAAAAAATTTTTTTTTTTTTTTTTCCCAAAAATTTTTTACCCAGAATAAATTTTGGAGAGGGCCCTCGACCCTAAAGGGTTAAACAGCCTCTCCCATTTTAAAGACATACTCTTTAACGACACCCAATTAATTTTTTCTACCATTTTTTCATTTTTAAATAATGTATAAAAACATAAGAACATAAGAAAAGTAGGAACACTGCAAGGCCTAGCCCCCACAGGAGGACCTTATCAAACACATCTACCCCAAAAGCTACTCAAGAAAGATCCCGTACCCTTAACACCAATCAAAACCAGCCCCCCCCTCATAATTTGTCCAGTCTCTTCTTAAACTACCCCAAAGGGCCCAGCCTCTACCCCCCGGGGGAAAGTTCCACCACTACAACCGTTGAAAACCAGTACTTACCTAGTCCTTTCTAAATCTAAATTTATCCAACTTAAATCCATTATTCCTGGTTCTTACCTGGTTCAACACCCTCAGTACTTTATTAATGTCTCCCTTGTTTTATGCCCATCATCCACTTATAACACTTCAATGATATCTCCCCTCATTCTACGCCTCTCCAGAGAGTGGAGATTTAAGGCTTTAAGTCTATCTTCATACGGGAGGTTCCTTACACAGTAAATCATTTAGTCATTCTTCTCTGTATGTTCTCTAATGAGTCTATGTCCATCCTGTAGTAAGGGGACCAAAACTGAGCAGCATAATCTAAATGAGGCCTCACTAGTGATGTATAGAGCTGTAAAATAACTTTTGGATTTCTGTTACTTATACTTCTTGAGATAAATCCAAGTAATCTGTTGGCCTTGTTGCGCACACTAAGGCACTGCTGTCTTGGCTTTAGATTTCTGCTTACCATGACTCCCAAGACTTTTTCACATTCTGTATGACCAAGCTCTACTTCACCTAGATTATAGCTTCGAGGGTTATTTTCATTACCAAGGGCAAGTACCTTACACTTATCCACATTAAACTTCATCTGCCATTTTTCAGACCAAGACATTAATTTGTTCAAATCGTCCTGGAGTTCATTGATATCCTCCTCAGAGTGAATTATACGGCCTATCTTTGTATCATCAGCAAACTTACTCATGTCACTAGTAATCCCTTCATCAAGGTCATTAATGTAAATTATGAACAAGAGAGGGCCTAAAACTGATCCTTGTGGAATGCCACTAGTGACTAATCCCCATTCAGATTTCACTCCATTAATGGTAACTCTCTGCTTTCTATTGGTAAGCCATGCCTCAATCCTATACCATGAGCTGCCACTTTTCTTAAGAGTCTCTTGTGAGGTACTCTGTCGAAGGCTTTACTAAAATCCAAATAAACAATATCATATTCCTTATCACTGTCAACTGCCTCAAATGTTCTATTGAAGAACGTCAGTAAGTTTGTCAGGCAGGAACGACCTCTCGTGAATCCAAGCTGAGATTCATTTATCAAGTTATGCTCTTCAAGGTGACTTCTGATAATGTCAGCTATAATTGATTCTAATAACTTGCCCACTATAGATGTCAGGCTTATTGGACGGTAAATTTTAAGGAGTGGACTTATCCCCTGATTTGAATATAGGAACCACATTAGCCATCTTCCACAACTCTGGCACAACACTGGTAAGGATGGACGCATTGAATACACTCGTTAATGGCTGACTAAGCTCCATCTTGCATTCCTTAAGTACCCTTGAAAACAACTCATCGGTCCCGGGGACTTATTTTGTTTCAGTTTGTCTATCTGTTTAATAACCATGTCCCTCGTGACAGTAATATTAGTTAACTTAAATTCATCAGGAACTAAATAATTGTTAATTACTGGAATCTCATTTACATCTTCCTGTGTAAAAACTGACAAAAAATAGTCATTAAATAAGGAACACATTTCCAGTTCATTATCCATCAGCTGTCCATTCCCAGATTTCAGAGGTCCTACTTTTTCCTTCACCTTCGTCCTATACACTTGAAAGAACCCCTTTGGATTAGTCTTTGATTCATAGGGGCTCTGGTGGCTTGGTGGTTAACGCTCTTGCTTCACACGGTGAGGGCCTGGGTTCGATTCCCAGCCAGAGTAGAAACATTGGACGTGTTTCTTTCCACCTGTTGTCTATGTTCCCCATCAGTAAAATGGGTACCTGGGTGTTAGTCGACTGGTGTGGGTCGCATCCTGGGACACTGACCTAATTTGCCCGAAATGCGGAGCATAACAAGGGACTTTCTATATAGTAGCATGTCATTGTTATCAGCTAGGGCTGTATACCCTGTACATGTACTTGTAGTAAAATAAAGATCTTTATTTTTAAACACCGGCTGTGTCCACGAGGCGGGGTGGCCTTCAAAGGACACGAAAGTTTTTACTTCCTTTTACATTTCAGTAATTATTTTCAGGCACATAAAGGTTACAGCCCTTGCTCCCACAATTTTAGTCCCTCTTACAACACCATGTTAGAGGAAGATTCTTTACCATTCCCCATGGAGATAAGGTGGAAATAAACAGAATAAGAACATAGAAAGAAAATACAGTAGAAGAAAACCCAGAGGGATGTGTATATATATGTTTGTACATGTATGTGTAGTGTGACCTAAGTGTAAGTAGAAGTAGCAAGACGTACCTGAAATCTTGCATGGTCATGAGACAGAAAAAAGGACACCAGCAATCCTACCATCATGTAAAACAATTACAGGCTTTCGTTTTACACTCACTTGGCAGGACGGTAGTACCTCCCTGGGCGGTTGCTGTCTACCAACCTACTACCTAGGTAAAATAAAGATATTTATTTATTTATTAGCAACTCTAATTTCATAGTCACATTTAGCCTTTCTAATCACCTTTTTTACTTCTCTTTTAAGCTGAACATATTGGTCAGTAAGGTTAACCTCTCCTCTTCTGATGCACCTATAAATTCCCCTTTTCTCCCCTAATAGATGCTTTAGCCTCCTGTTAACCCATTTGGGATCGTTATTATTAGACCTAATTTCTCTCTGGGGAATGTATATACTCTGGGCACTGTGTACATTATTAAGAAAACAATCATAAAAGCAGATCCCTTCATATTCATAAGTATGATTATCGTCAATAAAATCATTAGCTAGATAACCCCAATCAAGATTAGACAGATGTTCCCTAAGTCCATTATAATCGGCAGAACGAAAATCAGGGATTTTTACTGTATTATCATTATTCTTGCATTCCCAATTAATGCTAAAAGTGATGGATTTGTGATCACTTGCGCCAAGCTCTTCAGTGATCTCCAGATTATTCACGAGTGTTTCCTTATTTGACAAGACTAGGTCTAGCAAATTATTACCCCTGGTAGGCTCAGTTACACTCTGTTTCAGAAAACAGTCCTGAACTGTTTCCATGAAGTCACTGGACTCTAGATTACCTGTCAAAGAATTCCAGTCAATTTGGCTAAAGTTAAAGTCCCCTACTATGACTATGTTACTGTGTCCAGAAGCCCTAACAATTTCATCCCAAAGAAGTCTCCCTCTATCGTGATCCAAGCCTGGAGGTCGGTATATTACACCTAGAATTAGTTTTTCTTGACCCTCCACGAACTCTACCCAAACAGACTCTGTTACTGCTCCATCTATTTTTATACCTGTTTTTATGCAACAATTAATATTTTCTCGAACATACAATGTAACTCCTCCCCCCTTCCCATTACATCTATCCACATTGAACAACTTAAATCCCTGAATATTACACTCAGCAGTCATATCCCGACTCTTTAAATCATACCACGTTTCAGTTAATGCAATGATATCAAAGTTCCCAGCACATGCTACCAAACGTAGTTCATTAATTTTATTTCTTGCACTTCGACTGTTAGCATAAAATACCATCATATGTTTTTTCTTCTGCACATTTTTCCTATTCATCTTTGTTTTTACACAATTTCTGAAATTATCATTACCCAGAGTTACTCCATGACAGTTACTATTAAGATTCTTAATATCAGAGCATAAGTCAATATATCCATACTCATTATTAATCATTTCTAAACCCATACCTCTAACTAATCCTAGTTTAAAGTCCTAACAACCCCCTGTATTCAGCTTATTACAATATACAGTACACTACTATATAAACATTTACAAATATAACAGAAATGTAATAAATGGAGCAAAGGTGACATTACAACAATACCAAAGATGGTTGACACAAACCCACATCATTAT
>NC_069457.1:32027602-32100251 GCF_026875155.1 Cherax quadricarinatus | reverse complement strand
GCGGATATTCCACTGTAAATAAGCCATGATTTGTGAAGAGAAAGATACAAGAAAGCAGAAGGTAGAGGTATCTATGGGTTAGAAAGGTCTGTATGTGGAGGTAGAGGAAGGCTTTTAAGCAGCAAAGGATAGGGTCGTTGTGAAGAAAGGGGTTGCTCAGATGGAGAAGAGGGAGGAGGAGAAAAAGGGGGTGGAACAGTCTCCATCAATGGTTTTGTCCCATCAGTATATTCTGAGGTAGCTTCAAGTGCTTCTGAGGATAAGGATGTTGTATGTGGTACAATATTGAAGATGGAAGGAGGAGGGGAGTAAAAACTAGGGAAACAATGGATTGTACCAAAGTAGGTGGGGACAAAAAAGTAGAGGGAACTGAGGAAGCTTGGGAGGTGACATCGGGAGAGGAAGTAACCTGGGAGGGAGCAGAAGAGGGAGAAACTTGAGAGGGAACAAAGGAAGAAGGTACTACACTAGGAGATGGATGAACCTCCAAACTCATAACAGAGCCAGTTAGAGGTGAAAAACTGGGTACAGAGACCAGGAAGGAAAAATGAGCAGGGCGCAAATGGGAAGAAGGGGTGAAAGGAGATTTGAACAATAGGGATGGTTTAAATTTCATAGAAGGAGAGGGGCAATGAGGAGTAGGTGTCGTATGAGGTCTGGTAGACACAGAAACTTGTGAGTGATCTGGATCTGGAGAGAGTTCCGGGGGTCAACGCCCCCGCGGCCCGGTAAGTGACCAGGCCTCCTGGTGGATCAGAGCCTGATCAACCAGGCTGCTACTGCAGGCTGCATGCAAACCAACGTATGAGCCACAGCCCGGCTGATCAGGAACCAACTTTAGGTGCTTGTCCAGTGCCAGCTTGAAGACTGCCAGGGGTCTGTTGGTAATCCCCCTTATGTATGCTGGGAGGCAGTTGAACAGTCTCGGGCCCCTGACACTTATTGTATGGTCTCTTAACGTGCTAGTGACACCCCTGCTTTTCATTGGGGGGATGTTGCATCGTCTGCCAAGTCTTTTGCTTTCGTAGTGAGTGATTTTCGTGTGCAAGTTCAGTACTAGTCCCTCTAGGATTTTCCAGGTGTATATAATCATGTATCTCTCCCGCCTGCATTCCAGGGAATACAGGTTCAGCAACCTCAAGTGCTCCCAGTAATTGAGGTGTTTTATCTCAGTTATGCACGCCGTGAAGGTTCTCTGTACATTTTCTAGGTCAGCAATTTCACCTGCCTTGAACGGTGCTGTTAGTGTGCAGCAATATTCCAGCCTAGACAGAACAAGTGACCTGAAGAGTGTCATCATGGGCTTGGCATCCCTCGTTTTGAAGGTTCTCATTATCCATCCTGTCATTTTCCTAGCAGATGCGATTGATACAATGTTATGGTCCTTGAAGGTGAGATTCTCCGACATGATCACTCCCAGGTCTTTGACGTTGGTGTTTCGCTCTATTTTGTGGCCAGAATTTGTTTTGTACTCTGATGAAGATTTAATTTCCTTGTGTTTACCATATCTGAATAATTGAAATTTCTCATCGTTGAACTTCATACTGTTTTCTGCAGCCCACTGAAAGATTTGGTTGATGTCCGCCTGGAGCCTTGCAGTGTCTGCAATGGAAGACACTGTCATGCAGATTCGAGTGTCATCTGCAAAGGAAGACACAGTGCTGTGGCTGACATCCTTGTCTATGTTAGATATGAGGATGAGGAACAAGATGGGAGCGAGTACTGTGCCTTGAGGAACAGAGCTTTTCATTGTGGCTGCCTCGGACTTTACTCTGTTGACTACTACTCTCTGTGTTCTGTTAGTGAGGAAATTATAGATCCATCGACCGACTTTTCCTGTTACTCCTTTAGCACGCATTTTGTGCGCTATTACACCATGGTCACACTTGTCGAAGGCTTTTGCAAAGTCTGTATATATTACATCTGCATTCTTTTTGTCTTCTAGTGCATCTAGGACCTTGCCATAGTGATCCAATAGTTGAGACAGACAGGAGCGACCTGTTCTAAACCCATGTTGCCCGGGGTTGTGTAACTGATGGGTTTCTAGATGGGTGGTGATCTTGCTTCTTAGGACCCTTTCAAAGATTTTTATGATAAGGGATGTTAGTGCTATCGGTCTGTAGTTCTTTGCTGTTGCTTTACTGCCCCCTTTGTGGAGTGGGGCTATGTCTGTTGTTTTTAGTAACTGTGGGACGACCCCAGTGTCCATGCTCTCTCTCCATAGGATGGTAAAGGCTCGTGATAGGGGCTTCTTGCAGTTCTTGATGAACACGGAGTTCCGTGAGTCTGGCCCTGGGGCAGAGCGCCTGTTCGAAGTCATTTGGCATCAGGATAACATCAGATAGGCTTGTGTTAACCAAATTCTGTGGCTCTCTCATAAAAAATTCATTTTGATCTTCGACTCTCAGTCTGGTTAGTGGCTTGCTAAAAACTGAGTCATATTATGACTTGAGTAGCTCACTCATTTCCTTGCTACCATCTGTGTAGGACCCATCTTGTTTAAGTAAGGGCCCAATGCTGGACGTTGTTCTCGACTTTGATTTGGCATAGGAGAAGAAATACTTTGGGTTTCTTTCGATTTCATTTATGGCTTTTAGTTCTTCCCACGATTCCTGACTCCTATAAGATTCCTTTAGCTTAAGTTCGATGTTTGCTATTTCTCTGACCAGTGTCTCCTTACGCATTTCAGATAGATTGACCTCTTTTAGCCGCTATGTTATTCTTTTCCGTCGCCTGTAAAGGGAGCGCCTGTCTCTTTCTATTTTACATCTACTCCTCCTTTTTCTTAGAGGAATAAGTCTTGTGCATACATTGAGTGCTACCAAGTTAATCTGTTCTAGGCATAAGTTGGGGTCTGTGTTGCTTAGTATATCTTCCCAGCTTATATCGGTTAGGACTTGGTTTACTTGGTCCCACTTTATGTTTTTGTTATTGAAGTTGAATTTGGTGAATGCTCCCTCGTGACTAATCTCACGAGGAAGAGGCGAGAACAGAAGGAGGTGCCAAGGTAGGGACCTCAGAGTCCAGAACAGCAAAAGAGTTACCTGGAGTTTACCTGGAGAGAGTTTCGGGGGTCAACGCCCCCGCGGCCCGGTCTGTGACCAGGCCTCCTGGTGGATCAGCGCCTGATCAACCAGGCTGTTGCTGCTGGCTGCACGCAAACCAACGTACGAGCCACAGCCCGGCTGATCAGGAACTGACTTTAGGTGCTTGTCCAGTGCCAGCTTGAAGACTGCCAGGGGTCTGTTGGTAATCCCCCTTATGTGTGCTGGGAGGCAGTTGAACAGTCTCGGGCCCCTGACACTTATTGTATGGTCTCTTAACGTGCTAATGACACCCCTGCTTTTCATTGGGGGGGATGGTGCATCGTCTGCCAAGTCTTTTGCTTTCGTAGTGAGTGATTTTCGTGTGCAAGTTCGGTACTAGTCCCTCTAGGATTTTCCAGGTGTATATAATCATGTATCTCTCCCTCCTGTGTTCCAGGGAATACAGGTTTAGAAACCTCAAGCGCTCCCAGTAATTGAGGTGTTTTATCTCCGTTATGCGCGCCGTGAAAGTTCTCTGTACATTTTCTAGGTCGGCAATTTCACCTGCCTTGAAAGGCAGGTTGACTGGGTGACTGCAGAAAGGGTGACTTCAGAGGAAGCTGCAGAAGTTGGGACTCCAGAGGAGGAGGGGGCGTTTAGCAAATCGAGAATAAGAAATATGGGGGAGTTTCGCTTGGAGGCATAGATGAGAGACTGCCGTAGCATATGGGAGGCCTTCTGCCTCTTTGAGACAATAGATTTCATGCTCATATAAGTAAACTTGGCACCGGCGAGAGTACGATGGGTGAACCTCATGACAATTAAGGCAAGAGGGAAAGAGACTACAAACTTGACTGGAATGGTCATCTGCACCACAGACTAGGCATTCAGCAATGGATCTGCAATATTTTGCCGGATGACCAAAATGCCAGCAATTTCTACACTGCTGTAGTGAGGGGATCACCTTGCAAAGTTGTAAACGGTGACCTGCTATATATAGAGGACGCAAGATCACGACAGTCAAAAGTTAAGTGAGCTACATTGCAAGGGTAATGTCTGTGCCTGTGGGCAGGGAGAACATAAGTGTCTACTTTGAGGATGGGAAGGTCTTGGAGTTCTAGTTGTTCCAGAATATCATTGGCAAATGTCTGGAAATCCTGTTGGACTGGGGGGGAACATGGAGGAATAGCTCCTAGGAGGAGAAAAAGGGCCGTAAATCCCTGTGCCCAAGAGGGCCTCAGCACCACAAGTAGTGCAGATGCGGCACGGAACTCTTGCCATACCCTACCCTTCATGCCAGTAAACCAGCAATCCAGGATAGCAACCTCACATCCACCGAGCCACCTCAGTGGACAAAAGAGAGAGTAGCTGGACACCCACCACAAAGCATACCTTCTTTGGCCACCACCCCCTGGAATCAAAAAGGCAGCTTCCAGAGATACACTGGTCATCCAAAAGACACCCAAAGCCAAACCCTGGAAGACCGGAGAGGGATTTTTTACATCCCAGGTGATTCAGGTTCCACTGCAAACTACACCACTGCCAAGGACCTCAGCGGAATGGGATGGACCCTGGTACCCTTCCCCCTACCTAGGAACTAGATTGTCTGTGGGAAGATTCCAAAAGCTGAAAAGAGGAAGGAAATAGGGGAGAGATGGGGAGGAAGAGGAGGAAATGGAAAAAGGGAGGATGGGGTAGGGTAGGAGGGGATTGGGGGTAATTAGGTTTGGTCTGAGGATGGAGACCAAAATGTCTAATTCCTCACACCAAGAGCCTCTTCATCACACCAAGGAGCCTCTTTTGAAGAGGTACTATTATAATAAAAAAGCAATAAGCCCAGGAGGGTCACACAATTTTTTCATATTATTTATTAATACCTTTAATTTATAATTGATTAATTTGGAAACCACAAAATAGTATAGGACGAATGAAAGTCAAGTAAACTGGCTGAAAATTTTGTTAAAACTGTAATAATAGGATAAATATCCTTGTCTGTAAAGGTTATTAAGATTCTACATAGATCAGTAAATACTAAAAATTAAATCTATCAAAAATATTTGAAAAAAGAATAAGTGACAATAAGAAAATGCTTGAAACTTTTACAAAAAATCCTGTATAAATAATTGATAAAAATTAACACAAATGTCTGCAAGAACACAATGTATTTATAATTTATAATATTCTAAGCATAATATTTACAATTGATCTGCTCAATTATTTCACTTTATATTTACTTTAAGGAAAAGGAGATGTAAACTTAAAAGGTGCTTCCTATACAGGCGAGGGAAAACAATAACAAAGCGGCTAAAACAGACCAACATATCTGTAATAAGTATGGAGACATTGGTCAGAGAAATAGCAAACATTGAATTTCAGTTAAAGGAATCTTACATGAGTCAAGATATGTGGGAAGAACTAAAAGCCATAAATGAAATTGAAAGAAACCCAAAATATTCATTTTTTTTTATGCCAAATCAATGTTGAGAACATCCATTATTGAGCACCTACTTACAAGAGATGAGTCCTACAAAGATGACAGCAAGGAAATGAGAGACCTACTCAAGTCAAATTATAACCCAGTATGACTGAGAGTTTAAGGCCTAAATGAATTTTTTATAAGACAGAATTTAGTAGACTCGAACCTATCTGATATTATCCTGATGCCAAATGACTTCGAAAAGGCACTCTGCCCTAGGCCCACAGAGGGCTCAACATGGCCGACGCGGCAGGTCATGTAGCGGGCTAGCTGTGGGATTTTCAAGGATAGCTCCTGGTCAAAGAGGCTGACCAGGTCCCTACTTAACAGAACTCAGTGTGAATGCTTTGAGAAGATACCAGAGCAGCGAACGGACATCCCAGTGCATCGTTTCAGTGTGAATAGTGTTGTGGAGTTTTAGAGAGTTTGGTGTTGTTGAATCAGGACCAGTCAGTGCCTCTCCCCCTCTCTGCTGGGGGGGAGGGGGAGGGCATGTGTAGTAAACAGTGACCCTCTCATAACGCCTCACCCCTGCGCATCTCCCCCGCCTCACCCACCCAACTCCCAGCGCCACCCCATCTATAGAGGGTATTTCTCCCCTAACCCACGATGTCAGCGATGGCACTGCAGGGAGTGCCGGGCTCACAGGAACTTCCACTACAGGGACAGCATCATGGAGTTCGACCGCGAGGCAGCTGTCAGGTGTGCCACAGGCAATGTGTACTCAGTTCCTCAAGCTTCAACATCCATGCACACGAGGGCCTGGGATCTTCAATCAACTTGGCATCCACCAGGATGCTGACATGTCCCTAGGGCAGCTCTCCATCGGGCTGCTAATGGAGTCACTGGCTTCTTGGACCTCTTGGGGAAGGTCGATGGTGCTCGTGAAAGCAGCAGATCCCGGGGCAACTTGCTGCTGTTTGCAATGGCTGTCTGCCGAGGAGAGACAGGCACCTAGCAACATCTGTTGTTAGGCCAATGGATGAATTCCCTACTATGTTAACTGCTCATTACTCTGTAATTTGTCTATGATTGTAATCATGTCATAACGTGTTTATCAGTCATTACCTTTGAAACTTGCCATGACTGTGACCATCTCTACCTGGAGCTCATTACCTTTGTAAATTCTCATGATTAATGAGTTTATGATTCATTACCTTTTCAATTATTCATGAGTGTGACCAGCTCTACCTGGAGCTCATTACCTTTGTAACTTGGTCATGATTATGACCAGATCTAGTTCATTATCTTTGTAACTTGCTCAGCTATCAAAACTTTGGAGTCCAGTCCCTGGACCAATTATGTACCTCTGTAATCTTTTGACTACCGCCCACAGGATGGGTATGGGGTGCATAATAAACATATTAAACTAAACCCTAGGCCCAGGCTCAAGGAACTCAGTGTTCATCACCAATTTAGGAAGACCCTATCATATGCTTTTAACATCCAATGGAGAGGGAGGATGGACACAGGAGTCATCCCACAGCTGCCGCTGCCACAGCGACAGCGGCAAGAACCTTGCTCGTCTATTTCAGTTCCAACTGAGGTTCCCAATAACCCTGAAATGGTCTAGTAAAGACCCACATAACACTAACATATGTGGAGATCCAGAATAATATAGATCAACTGCAGAAATCACCCAAAAATACGCAAAGTTACCAACAAATAAGACTTGTGTTTCCACCACCTGCCCCACTACCAGACAAAGGGAAAATCCACGATATTCACTCATTGTCTGCAGATCATCTAAAACACTGTCAATGGCCAGGGGTCAGGGCAACAAAAGAAGACCCAGTAACCAGCTAAAGACTCCAAACACCACATAAGAGAGAAGCATTACCATAAGGAAAACTACTACCAGCCGCGACACAACCCTCAATACCCACCGCCACCACTGCAACACTCACCAAACAACAACAAACATGACTGCCTCCACAAATGCCCAAGCTAACTCTGTCCTTGGATTTGATGAAATGAACATTAAGGACCCAGAAATAGCAAAACTTCTTAAGATCCAGAATCAAACAATCATCAAGCTAACCCAGGAAATGCAGGAACTTAAAACCTCCAATGACATGTTAACCCAAGAAGTTAAGGAATTACAAACCTCTAACACATAGTACCTCGACAAGATCACAACTGTTGAGCTAAACTAAAACACAATAGAAAATAAGCAGCACCCATACCCAGTCTGTGGATACCATAAATAGTCTAAAAGATCAGGTAACCTAATTTCCAAGAGCACTTTGAATAGCAAACAACTATGTGAGTCAGTTGTAGTAAACAGCAACCTTCTACCTACAAGTGTAACCCAAGAAACATGTAAACAAACCACCTTACAACTTATACAGGATCATCTTCAACTCAGAATACCTAGTGATGAGATAAAGCAATGTAAAGTGATAGGTCATCAAACAGGGAAGAAAGTCAGTGGTACTAAAATTCAACTCTAGCTCACAACCAAGTGAATTGTTAATAAAATCTATTAATATGAAAACAAGTGTTTATGTAAAACGAATGCCTGAAAAAAAAAAACACAAAATCTCCTTTACAGACTAAGAAAGCTACGATATGACCATAAAATTTACCAGTGCTTTGTATGGGATGGCAAAATTGCAGTCAAGAAGGAATCAACAGGAAAGAGATACTTCATTTCTACTGCACATGTTTTAAAAAAGTTCCTAAGTGAAGCGGGGCCTAACTGAGTCAGAATGAAAACACAGTTTGTACCCATTTCCCACAAGCAGTGTTATGAGACCCTAAAAAACAATTTTTCTTCCGATTTTTTCTGTAAAACCTAATTCTCATTTCCATATTGTCAATCTGACAACAGTGATTCTAAGCTGTCCAATCACTATCTCATATTTTTATTCTTGTTAAACACCTCAAGATCACCACCTTGTTTGCCTAAGTTAACTCCTTTATTTTTTATTCTCTAGTGTGTGCAATCTATAATAATTAGTGCAATACAATCCTAAGCTAAGACCAACTGTTTTGAAACCCACCTTTTTTTTTTGTTAACTAAGTGATAACATTTCTCTTTTTAATACAGTTGTAACTACCTTTTGCAATCCTCCATTAGTTAACTCCTACATTTTTTTCTTTTTTTTTTTTTTTTTTGCTCTAGTGTGTGCAGTCTATAATAGCTGGTGTAATACGAAAGCCCCTTTTTTTTGTTTGCTTTCTAGCAATAGTGAAAAACTCTGTTAGGTGCCACTGATATACCTCATCTTAATAGTTCATTATTTTTCTATTACTAATCATACAATTTGTTTATGGTGTTATTGCTTGCCTAAATTTTGTACTGTAAGTCAAATCTTACTATTTAAATTTTATTCAAGACCTTTTTTCACCATCTTTCAACTTTATATTTTTGTATTATTACTTGTTAAGAATCTGTGCTTGTATAAGCTCTAATATCACCTCCAGTGCAATATTTAATAGTTATTTTTATACTACTTATATATTGTTAAACTTGCATTAGTCATATGATTGCAAACATCAGTCCTGACATTAACCTTTTATTAACCCTTTGACTGTCACAAACCCATTTCTGAAACTGTCATTCTATGTTACAAAATATTCGAAAAAAAACATTTCCTACCAAAATGTTAGGATTATTTTACTGAGTGTTTTAAGCCTAAAAATGTTTTTTTTTTTTCCATCAGTACTTACGGAGATACAGAGGCGCAAAGTTGGCAGAAATGAGCTGTGTGAAAATTTGTGTGGACTGCCTCCACGAGCTTGTCTCCCCTAAAGCAATTCAAAAGGGGAATAACCAAGGGAATCACTTGGAATCTCGCGCATTGCGAAAAGGGCACATGGTAAAAATCTATGCCAGTCCGTTGGTTTAAGAATACATAGTTTTTTTAGTATTGACTTTAGGATGGCAAAGTTGTCGCTCCACTCTTCCGTTACACATCGGATGGTAAGGTGTTAGTGAAAAGAGGTTTAACACCCACAAGTTGATAAACGTGTTCCATTAATTCTGAAGTGAATTGAGCCCCTTTATCCGACAGAATTTCACGAGGTATACCTACACGTGAAAAAAATAGAAAATAAGGCTTCTGCGACTTCTATGGACGTAATGGATTTTAAGGGTACCGCCTCTGGGAAGCTGGACGCGTAGTCAATCATAGTTAAAATATATTTATGACCTGATGAGCGAGGTGTGATAGGACCAACTATAATCTACTGCAACCCTTGCAAAAGGGACTGAGAAAATAGGCATCTTTACCATAGGAACTCTCCTAGTTCTACCCTTCTGCGTGGAAAGTTGAATACGTGACATGATCTGCAGTACTTATAGATGTCAGAGGACATGCTAGGCCAGAAATATAGGTCCTTGATTTTATTATAGGTCTTCCTATGTGAAAAATGGCCAGAGACTGGCAAGTCATGAGAAATCTTTAAAATAGTTTCACGGCATCCTGCGGAATGACTAACAGGCTTCGACCAACGTCATTGGGCTTGTCCGCAGGGCACTATAGTCTTGTACAAAAGATCGTGTTTGAACTCAAACTTGTAAGAAAATTTCTTTCTCTGGGTCACCTTGCCATTTAAAGCTAACTTCCGAGATTCCTCTAAGGAAGGACAAGTCTTTGAAGACCCTCTAAATCTATATGAGACAGCTCGATTGGCTTTCCTTTGGAAAGAACTAATGGGTGGATAGGTTTTACCTTAGACTGAGCTCTGGTAAGGACGTTAATCGAGTCTAGTTGTTGTATAGATTGTGCCACACGTAGTTTTCCACTGGTGTCTGCGTTGTCCAGGTCAAGTGACTGACTTACTAAAGGTGTTACCGGAGTTTTGTAACCATCAGCTCTCTGATTTAGGTTATCCAACTGAATCTCATCTGGAACTATCTGTGAAGAAACAGAGATATTAGGTTCCAACCTTCCTTGGAAACTCCAAATTCCAAACAGTCCTTCTCAGATGGGAAAGCAGCCCCTTGTATGTTCCCAACCAAACAGAACACGAGGTTATCGGGGCAACTACGGCATCTACCATCCTGAGAACCATTTGCACCTAACAAAACATCTGACTGTTGGAAAAGAATCGCTTCTTCCTAAATAGTCAGTTAACTTAGTGGACTTATAACGTTGAAGAATCTAGGTTAGGGAAGAGCTTACTTGAGATAACAATACAGGAACATCCAGTGTCTCTAAGAATGGTTGACACATTCATGCCATTGACTGTACCTTCACTAAAAGGTGCGTTTTATGTTTGATTCAGTGAAACATTTACCGACATTTTCACCTTTTTTTCTAGGACAGTCGGGCCTTCTATGACCCACTCATTACAGTTGAAACACTTTACTGTGAAGGGCCGTGGAATTCTTAGGTACGGAGGGTTTGGATCCCTCAGATTGCTTAGGCACAACAGGCTTATATCTGCTACGCTCTTTAGGGTAGTTATTATGAGCGCACGCATATATATCAGCAGCTTGTGCCATTTCTGCAGCCGTATGAAAATTTCGTTCTTTAATGAATATTCGTAAGTCAGAGTTTACAGAAGAAAGGAATTGATCTCTTACCATCAGGTCTCGTAAAGATTCGAAATCGTGGTCAACCTCAGCACTTCACCTCCACTCTTCTCCCAATCAGCTCTGTTCCTGGCGTGGTCTTCCAGGATAGACGCCAGATAAAGGGCAAGACGTGTGTTAATAATACTTATTAACATTATTCTACTACTACCGGCCCTTACCTATTTACTTGTGCTCCATCCAAGTGGTAGGAGATTCCAGAACATCGGATTACCATCTGCCCAGGATAACGTACATAAATAACATCAGAGGAAAATATCCAGGGCCATACCTACTCCTGCCCAACTAAAAGAACTGAAGGCCATTTTTTTTATTTATTTAAATTTTAAGTAAAATTCTCAAAAATCATTTTTCTCATTTTTTCCTAAGTTATTTCTTTATTTATTTATTTTTCTATTAATTTCTTTTGTTCAGTTGGAAGGCGTTCCACTGACAATGGCGACCTCCACTCTTACCATCAGGTCTCGTAAAGATTCGAAATCGTGGTCAACTTCAGCACTATCAATCCACGAATCAAATAATCTGAAAAGTGTTGTTAAGAATTGCATGTAATTTTGATGAGGAGTTATTTTAATGTGTCTAAACTCCGACCTGTAATGATGAGTAGTTTTTTTGAAAGCCTGTAGTATAGCTTTCTTCAGCAGGCTATAACTAGAAATAACATCAGAGGGTAGAGTGGAATAGACGTTTAATGCTGAACCTGACAGTAGTAAGCCAAGCCTAGTAGCCCAAGAATCTACTGGCCAGTCACAGAGAGTAGCAGTACTCTCGAATCTAGTAATATATGCCGCTATGTCATCTTGTTCTGAGAAAGGTGGTATTTGAGGCATCCTAATATTAGGTTCTTGGGAAGGGTATTCCAGTACCCTTCATCTATTTTCTGCTTAGATAGTTCTACCTTCTTGGCTTCTAATTCCAACCTTGATTGTTCTAACTCAATTTCCTTCATTTTGAAGGCTACCTCTCTTGCCTGAACTCTATCTTCTCTAGCTATCCTTTCCTGTTCGATTTTATCCTCCGAGCTAGTCTTTCCTGTTCCTTTTTCTCTTCTCGAGCTAGTCTTTCCTGTTCCTTTTTCTCTTCCCGAGCTAGTCTTTTCTCCTCTCGAGTAGTCTTTCCTGTTCCTTTTTCTCTTCAATAGCCATTTTTTGCAGTAATGTAACTATCAAGGCTTTGTCCAGTAAATCCCATTTCCCTTTCCAGCTTTCAACCAGAAATCTAAAGAATCCATCTTGTAAAAAGAAATATTAAGCACCAACTTCAACTGACAATTAAAATTAACAGTAACGTCTGTTACTAAAGAGGGACACAGTCCGCACACTTTAAACTTCCCAAAGTAGAAAATGAAATAAATATTTCTCCCTGGAAGAATACACTTGTGAGCTCAATAGCCTTCACTAAGCAAAATACACACGGTTCACACAGGAGGGGTTATTATCAAAGTTCCCAGGTCCAACAAATAGGTAAAACTTCTAAACCGAACCTTAGAACCAAACAACGGTAAGTCAACCAGACTACCAGTAATGACTTGACACCTCAACTAACTCACCCTTTTCTATCTTAAATGTTATACTCACAACCAGTTGAACCATCAGGACGATGTTGCTTCAAGAGTCGGATCCTGGCAAGGTCGCCATTGTCAGTGGGAAAGCCTTCCAACTGAACAAAAGAAATTAATGGAAAAATAAATAAATAAAGAAATAACTTAGGAAAAAATGAGAAAAATGATTTTTGAGAATTTTACTTAAAATTTAAATAAATAAAAAAAAATGGCCTTCAGTTCTTTTAGTTGGGCAGGAGTAGGTATGGCCCTGGATAGTTCCTCTGATGTTATTTATGTAGGTTATCCTGGGCAGATGGTAATCCGATGTTCTGGAATCTCCTACCACTTGGATGGAGCACAAGTAGAATAGGTAAGGGCCGGTAGTAGTAGAATAATGTTATAAGTATTATTAAACACACGTCTTGGGCCCCTTTATCTGGCGTCTATCCTGGAAGACCACGCCAGGAACAGAGCTGGTAATAAGAAAAAAAAAAACTGGTTACCCATAGTCATGATAATATAACATTTAAGAAAGAAAAAGAATGATAAATGCCAAAATCATTACTGGGTAACCAGCAAACACTAGAAAAGAACAAACAGTAATACTCCTGGTAGATCCCCACCTGATTAGAAAGAGTGGAGGTGAAGGGGACTCTCCAAAACTTAAAATCCACACCAGGTAAGGTCAATATTACCAGATAGAAATTTAAAATCGGACCCCCGGAACTAGTTTTGCCCCAGCCCCCGGGGGGGGGGGTGTGGCCCCCCCCGCCGCAACGTAACCCGCTAATGGGTTCCGGGTTGGGCCCGAAAAACCCTTTTAACCCCACTTACACCTACTTTTCCTCACATCATCATGAAAATCTCGAAACTTTTTGTAAAGCCATAATCTCAATAGGGAACTTCCTAGCTTTGACGGTATGTGCAAGCCTCTAGATCCAACAACCAAAAAATATAGACCTTTATCCCCTCAGTGTTCCCAAAACAGTTTTTTTGGCTTTGGAAATTTTGGTAATTTAGTGTCAGAATCTGGTAGTGCCGGACCAGGTCAAGGCTTTCCCCTTGACGGGGACCGCAAATACTGAAACTTAAACGCATCTGACAAATGTTCCTGTCATCTATCGGGCTCAAAACTGATCCCAAAAGCAATGTACTCTTTTAAAGGTTCCTCGAACTTGGGGTAAATTCAACGGGGGCAATTTGGGCAACATTTTGACAGTTGGGGGTTGTTTGGGGTACCTGTGGTTTCAACCCCCCCCTTGGAATACAGCTTTAAGTACTTTTTTTTATCTTTGTACATATTCATCCCCTGAGACAATCTCATCACCCTTTATTGAATCGTCAATAGCCGCTGAAACTTCCCTGGGATTCATCACCCCTCAATACCCGATCAATGCTGAAATGCTTGTTCATAGGCTTCCCTTTTTCCCCCCAAACTCTTAAAGGCATTTTGCAAATACGCATCTCCCTTTACTGCGTTGGCAAGTAGCCTTGCACCTGTTACGCATTCTTTTTTCAATCCCCTTTTGTATGCTGCACGAGTTAATTTTTTGTTAACACTGAACCGACTCTCCTGAACCCCCATCTGCCATTGCCCGAAGTTTAATGGGGAGTGTGACACAAATTTGTAACTTACCCATCCCCCCCACAGCACGTCATGGTGTTGGGCAAAAAAGAACGAGTCTTAAGCTTCTCAACAAGCTTAAAAATTTCCCTTTGTTATATGACTCTACTATGAATAAAAAATGTACACTGTTAGCCAAAATCCCAATAAAAAATGTGTACAATGTAAAAATTAAAACCTAGCACTTAACTGTACAATGCCAGCAAAAAATTACAGGACAAACCTGGGTCTCGGGGTATAATTCCAAATCCCACTTTAACATGAATCAAAACATTAAAAATCACACAAAAAAAGGGGCAGTTAAAATTTAAAAATCACTTGGTTAACAAAAGAAAATTTCAAAATTCAACTTGTGAAACAAAAAAAATAATTATGAAAACAGTTGGCCTGTGCCCAGCTTACTCTGTCAGCAGGAGGGTTGGAAAGGGTAAACCCTAACCTAGCGTGTCTATAACTTAAACCGGGTTTTAAATAACCCCCTTTAAAAATAACTGGGTTAAATCTTCCTAGCAAATTTAACTTTTGAAAAAATTTCACAACCCACCCTAACTGTGGCTCCCTTTGCAAACCCATGTAAGTAATCAACACACAAGTCTCCTATTTGGGTTTATTTGAATCACTTAAATAATTAAATTCACAAGCTTCCTAGCCACCGGGCCTGCCTGAAAAATTACTGCAAATAACAACTTCTTGTATAGTAGCTTGGCCAGCCTTTCTGTGAAAATTTTGACCTAGGTGTGCTAATTTAAACCCAAAACTTTTTAAAATGGTTCCTAACTGTGGCCTAGGTATGATAGTTAAAACCTAACTCTGAAAACGGGTTTCCCTAACTGGGGCCTGGGTAGTAGCTTAACCTAACTCTGTTAAAGGGGTTCCTAACTGGGCCCTAGCTATGATGCTTAACCAAACTTTTTAAACGGGTTCCTAACTGTGGCCTACTATGATAGCTTAACCTTTATTCCAAACCGGTCAAAAGGCCCACTTTTTGTGAAAATTTTGGGGAAAATGCCCCAAGGAGTCGCCTACCCTGGAAACTCTGTTACCCCGACTCTGAGGGGGGGACCTCACCCTCACAAGTGGCTTATAGGCAAACCCCCAAAAAATGATTGGTTTTGAAAGAAACCTGCCTGCATCCCACATATAAAGGACAAACTTTTTGGGTGTTGCAGTATATTGATCTTCACTTCCCTAACAGCCTTACCCTTTTGGACCCCCCTCTCGAAACCCACGTGTAACCGGGAGCTTTAAATTCCCGCAATATTCAATCGTAATTAGTGTCCCTGCCCCCTCAGAAACCCCATATCCAAGAGGGTATGTATCTCCAGTATAACTATGCAACTCAACACTAGTTTCAGACGGCTCTGAGACACTGGAAATTACGGGGGCGGCTCTCTCTGTAGCCCCCGGGGCCCCAGCAAAAACTCAACCCACAATCTCCCAAACACTGGCCAGAATCTACGGGGAAAAAGGTGGAGGTTTTGTTTTTACTGTATGGGCTGATGGAGGAGTCATCTACGTACACGAGTGCCTTCCCAGATTTCCCCAGGCCCCAAAAATGTGAAGACACGGGGGGCGCCGTCTCTGATCACGGCACGTTTTGCCCCATTTGGGGTGTCTGTTTTAAGAAGAAGGGGTGGCCCCCTTTTCCCAGACCCTGTCTCTTCGTTCAAACTGGGCTCCAGTTCCCCTAGCTAACTTATCCAGTTTTCCCTACTTTTTTTGGCCATTCCCTACCTATTTTAAGGTTTGGGTCTACATTATCATTACACAGATGCCTTAGTAAACCAAATTTAGTGTACTACCAGTAAAACTACCTACCCCTTTCCCCTAAAAGGTAAATCTATAAATTAAAAAACATGCCTCCCAAAAAATGCCAACCAGAGAATGCTTTGTTTGTATTGGGGGGTTTTAAGGGCCCCCCCGGCTCAGCCATCCCATACGGCTATGCCGGATCTGCTGTGGAACTTTAGGGACCAAATAAATTTCCACAAGCTGTGAATGGCAAGAGCGGCAAATGCCGCTCACCCAGTATTCTTTTATTTACTCCAACTCGAAGGTTTCTTGTATTTTCCAATATTTTTCTTTTCTAAGTAACTTATGTGGCCTGTGAGACCAAAGTAAGGTGCATTGTTCAAATATACATTCATTGCTTACAACACAATAACTGCACAAACATTATCACTATTAGATTGTTTATAAAACTTGTTTACACAAACAATACAAAGCATTGTTTTAGTTAAAAAAAACGCGATTTAAAAGCAAAGGATCTCCAGTAAATACTAAAAGGATGCCCTTCTAGCACCAGCCTGTTACTGGGTTTTTTCGTAACAATTTAGTCAGTATGACTCACGAAATCTAATGAAAAACAATTGCAAACAAACCATCCCCCACCCGGGATTGAACCCGCGTTCAGAGAGTCTCAAAACTCCAGAACGGTCTGGAGTTTGGAGACTCTCTGCCCGCAGGTTCAATCCCAGCCGGGAAGTTTTAATCAATATCCTTGTCCATGACCAAAAATCGTAATGACATGATTGCAAATAAACCATCCCCCGGGGGTTGAACCCGCGGTCATAGAGTCTCAAAACTCCAGCCCTCGCGTTAGCCACTAGACCACTACCACAATAAGATTATCCAACTAGGAAATTTTTTCTCACCATGGGAAAGTTAGCACAGGCCCTCTGTGCCCAAAAAAATGCAAGTTTTTACAGCAATCCCACTAGCGGGGGCCGTGACGAACCTAGCTCAAGCCCCTTCATGCTGTCAAATGACTCAAGAAATCAAAGACCGATTGCAAATAAACCCTACCCCCGGGCCCGGGATTAAACCCCCCGGCCCGGGGGAGGTTTTATTTGAAATCGTGTCATACAAATTTTTTTGAGTCATTTTGACGGCATGAAGGGACTTGAGCTAGAGTTCGTCACGGCCCCAGCTGGAGATTCCCCTGTAAAAAACTTGCATTTGGGGTCACAGAGGTGCCTGTGCTAATTTTCCCTAGGTGTAGAAATATCCCTATTGGATGAATTTTATTGGGCTACTGGTTAGTGGCAAACGCACGGGCGGGAGTTTTGAGACTTTTGGGCCCCGGGGGTTCAATCCCGGCCGGGGTATGGTTTATCCTTGTCCAATTACCATCAAAATTCAGTATAATTATTAGTGCTTCAGGATTACAAGGTACTACAACTAGAGAAAAAAAATTTAATACTTTAAAAAAAACAATTGAGTTGTCTGGGCGTTATAAAATTTAAAATTAAAATAAATATCAAAAAAAATAAAAAATCACTTCTTCGAGTCAATATTATTGGCTGAAAGCACTATCACATTTAAAATTCAAAGGCCGCTGGTAATTAACATTTACAAGATAATACAAATAGTACAAGAAATTTTTTGTGATGTGGGGTGTAAGTGCTCTAAGATTTTGCTATGTCTCAGCTCGAATAAAATTAAACAAGGACTGACAAGTCCTCACATAAACTAACTTTTTTGCCCACTGGCAACCAGAACATCTGTTTAAACAATAAAAAAATGCAAACCAAAAATAGCAAATACAACAAGCACTGCGACACAATCGGGAAAAGGAGAAAATAAAGGGGACACTAAAGTAGGGCCACCAGGTCTCCACAAAAGTCACAAAACCCCCCATACTAATGAATCTAAGTTCGATAAAAAATCACCAACTGTGACAGTACACAGATCCCAGTACAAGTCAGGTCAGAAGCTTCAGCTCAGGACCTATTGCTCAGAGTGTCTTTGCGACACACAACCTCAGTACATGTGAAAATCACCAAGTCTATACAATGTTCTGTGAGCAGAGCCCCAGAACTAACAAGAATAATGAGACAGAGACAATCTCCAAACAAGGGCCAATAAGGTAATTTGGTCTTCTTGTCAAGAATACTCCAACCCCAAGCGATCTAGACCAGACTGAATACTTCGGTGAGGTGAGGACACCCCCCTCGACACGTGATACCCCACGGTGCTGCCCACAAGAACCCGGCAGGGAAACGACCAAAGAGTGAAAATTACAGTAGTTGACAAACAAACTTAAAACTGGCACATAATATGTTACTCCAACCAAACATAACTAAGTCAAAAAATAATATAAAGCAATACATTTATGATTTGCTATTACCGCAAATATAAGCAATATAAAATTTAAGAAAAGGTAATAATTATATATATACATATTATAAATTGCAACCCTTTAGGGTTGCAACACACAAAGGGTTGCACTAGGATTCAAAAATGTCTTTCACTTACTGATTACTCAGTTACATTACTAACAAATATAAAAAATATGGTCACTTTTGTGCCAAGCACTTCTATAATTTCACAGTTTCTTTTTCTAGAACATCCCCCATACTAGGGAGAAAACCAGAATCCTATCTCTGCATACTCGGGGTTATGTACATCAGTGTGAGACGGGATATCGAACAATCAGGCCATTGGCTCGATCTAGCTTTCCCAAAACTTGGTTGGGGAATCTATGCAGTAGGGACATCTGTTTTATGAAACAGTTAATTAAGGGTGTAGTAGGGGTGGGGTCTGCGGCAGGATGTTTCACCACGCAAAACATCGCCCACACAACCCCCCCCACCCATCAACCTCACTTATGTCTCCTCCTCACAACCATCACTTGTGAATATTAAAAAAATTTAACATACAGATATACATATTTTTGGGGTGGGGGATTAAGTTACTCACTGAATTTGACATAGCAATAAAAAAAGGTATTTGGGCATAAAATTACTTTAATTTAATGTAACTGTAAATTAAAAGGACGTGACAGAGCACAGCAATTACATTACAATGACCACTTTTTTTTTATACAAAAGAAAAAGGGTTTGGATTCTGAGGGCCCACCTCAGACCCTAGCTTTTTTATTTTTTCATGTTAATGTAAGTGTTTGGGGTTTTGGGGGCTGAAAATGTAATTTTAAAGGGGGAAATCCCCAAAATACATGTCAAAATTTTCCCAAAGGGACACCACAAGAGCTAGAGCCTCTTTTCAATAGTGGGATAATTTATTCTGGTGTTGTTTAAACTTAGATAATAGTAACAATAGGATGGAGAATTCAGGGGATGTTACGTTGGACAGACAGCACCCACTGCAAAGCCACTCCACTATATTTAAACGAAGGGAAGATTGAAATTGGGATTTTTCAACACAGAGCAAGGAGAGCAAACGTTTCAACCTTTTGAACGAGTCTGAAAAAATCCTAGCAATTGAACTAAAATTTTGCTCTATAAGCTCAGGAGAGGAGCTGAAACTGAAAAATTTTGGAAGAATCTTATCCTCCCCATACCCGGGAAATCTCTGTACCCCCTTCCTTCCTGGGCACGGGAAATTCAAAAATTGCACAAACCCTTTAAAGCCTCAATAGGACAACCTCCCCTTTGGCCGATACAAAGCCAGAAAGGTAATCTTGGCTTGACCAAAAACACATTAGCTAAGTTAACAGTAAAGTTGCAGTGCAACAGCCCTCTCAAAAAAATGCTCTGAACCGTAAAGTCTGCCCCACTCATCATGTACACCACTAAGTCGTCAAGGCGGGCTCTACTCCTAATTTGTGGGTCAACTCATTATTATACTTTGGGAAATGAAAAAGCCGCGTTACATGGGCCCAAAAGGGGTGATGATTAGTTAAACAATCCATCTTAAAACAGTAAAAGCAGATATTTCTTGAGCCTTTCAAAAGGGGGGAACTTGATAATAGCCTCGAAGAGATCTAAAGGTGACAAACGGGGCTCTGACCCCGGGTCAAAAAGCATCAAGCAGGAGGGGATAACCATCAGGCAAGGGGGACAGGTTCATTTCCCCTGTAATCAGGGCACATCCGATACACTCCCGGTTTGGCACTAAAATACGGGGAGATCCCCATGGATTTTTTACTGTGCTCAAAAGTCCTGAGATAACAAAAAAAATAAACCTCTTCTCTCAATGCTTTATGCTTTGTTGGACTATCCTATAGGGTGATTGTTTAAATGGGTGATGCCCCCCTGTACATCAACGCATTTTCACCTGAGTACAATGTTAGGAGCATCACTGAATTCGGGAAATACAAAATCATTTTTTTATATCACCAGCTGATCAACCCCAAGGGTTATAAGAAAATCATCTAGTGACGAAAGTCACTGAATTTCTAAAGCACCTCTATACCTCTAAAGAGTCAGGAACTGAGTTTTCTTCCTCGTCCTAGGAAGAATAGATGTAGTAGGTAGAGGACTGCATAGTATGTCTTAACTGGTTAACATGGTACACATGTTAGATTTCTTTTTTAAAACGAGTACCAAATAATTTACGTCGCAAAGCCTTTTAAAAACTACTTCCGGGGACCATCAAAAACCGGCTTGTAGAGCATGCCCTGGTAAAATTTTCCGAGCCGTCACCTCATCCCTGCTTTAAAAGACGAAAACAGCACGCTTGTCATAATGTTGCTTCATTCTGTTTGGGGCTAAAACTGGGTTTTTTCAAACTAGCTCCTAGGGCTGTAAAATTTCTGCATTAATGAAGGTAAAGTGCTCAATGGGGATTTGATTTTCCCTGCCCACACGTCTTTTAACACTGCGAAGGACCACACACTTGGTGCCCCAAATGTTAATTAAAAAGGACAAAACCCGAAACTTTCTTGCTCACTTTCTCTCAAGCGAACAGAAGAAAAGCATACCCCATCCCATTCTAGAAAAATGTTCAAATAAGCTCTCATCATAGACTTCAATGTCTGATGAAATCTCTCTAACCCCTTGTGACTGGGGATGATAAGTGTTAAAGTACAGACTTTTTCCCTAGGTGGGTAATGCTTCTCGAAAGTCTTAGAAGGGAAAAAAATATCCCCTATCTATTGTATCTCCTGACAATCCAACCGGGGAAAAAAAATTTCTCAGCGCTCTCACATAACACGAGCATTAATTTTTCTCATGGGAATATTTCGGGAAGCGTGGCACGCCCATAATAGAAAAAATTATTGGTTCCCAGTTTGGTTCTGGGAAAGGACCAACAAAACAATAAAAGATGTGAGAATGGTTTCACCATCGAAGGTGAAGGAATAAAGGGGCGCGGGGGAGGTGTTGTGCGTTTGCCTGTCATTGACACACGTGGCAACTCACAATGATAAACAAATTTTTCCCCTTCCTTTTTGGGCCCAAGTAAAATTTTTTTCTATTTTTACCGAGTGCTTCTGACCCCCAAAATTCCTCCAGGGGACTATTGTGAAAAAATCAATGGTTTGTTCACGAAATGTAACTGGTAAACTACGCGATGCTTGACTGGGTGGAAACACTATCAGCGACAACTTACTGTATTTTTCTCCATCAGTACACCCTTACTATAATAGTAACAATTATCAAGATCCTTTGCTTCACTTCAGTAACTGCACATCTCCAGTTTTCCAGTGACTGATCAAAAAATATCCTTGATTAAATCATCATGATTAGAAAATTTAACTCATAGGTCCTGAAGGTGATGACAGGGGGGAGTTCGTGTTAATGACCCCGGGTGCAGAGCTCACTAAACAACATTTCAAGTCAAATCATTGTACCACTAATCAACAGGAGACAGGGGTGGGTTTTTGTCTTTGCATAGCTCTAGTAATTGCGCTGAAGGGAAAAAAATAGGCTTCTCTCACAAGCTTCAAAGGCATAAATTTTCATCAGTTTTTACAATCACAAGTGGGTTTTTTACAAAAATACAAACATGAAAGGGTATCGTTCCCTAAACAAGTCCATGACCTGATGGGAAATACTCCACTGGATATACCCATGAAATATAACCGTTATAATAGCTTTTTTCATTGTAAACTTTTTGAAAGGGACTTTTATAAAAACCCCTCCATAGGCTTCTAACAATACATCTATCTTGCAATAGGTATCATCATTAGGCAGTACATCTTCTTTAAAAACGTGAGATAACTGCCAGTGTCTCTGAAAGTAATAATCTCAGTTAGTTATTTTCAAATCCTTTTTTTTTTTTTTCCTCGAAAAGTAAGGGCTCATCGCTGAATAATCTTTTTGTCAGATACACCTTGACGCTAGTCATCTTCTATAAAATTTTCTAAAACATAGGATCAGTGGATTACTAGGGTTTTTGGGGCCTTTGTTGCTCGGAAGAGGATACGACTTAGGGGGGGGGCGCCAGCCGACGACCCTCTCGTATCTCTTTTAACTTATAGCAATACCTCTAGCATGTTTTTCTGTTACAATAGGACAAATAATTTCTTTTTCTCGATATCAGATTTTTTGTCTACCAAAGAACAGTTCAGGATTATGTGTTTTCCTGGTAAAGGTACGAGAAGTTTCATAGCAGGTACATCAGGCCGGCAATGAGCAGGGTTTAGGGTTTCCAAATTCTGGACAATTTTTTTACTTTTTTCTCTGTTTTTTTTGTATACAAATTTTGAGAAATTCATAATTGTCTGCAAAGCTGCAGTTTCCAGAAAATCTGAGGTAGTAGATGGTCAGATATTTTTGTAAGTCAGCAGACATACAGTTTTTAAATCTTCATTATAACAACTGAACAAGGCTGTCATAGTGTTACACTTGGCAAACCCACACCAACCCCTTTAAATGCAATTTTTTCTATGACAAACTCTACACAAGTTTTATCTTGTCGTCGTTTTTTAACGTATGAAATGCACATTGATATCTTACAATAAAAAGTTAATGTCCTAGAATATTTTTTTGACAGCATCTAACTAATGTACTTGGCAAAATGGCAAAGCAGCAGTACAAGTTTGAGCTCTTCCCGTCAAAAATTTGCAACAAGGTAGCCCAGTGCTTACGTGGCCATTTTTTTACACTGCCCGGTTCTCAAACACTCAAATAGGTGTTAAGTCCCCTCCAAAAAAAATTAGGAACCATTTTATGCAGCTTTCTGCACATTAAAGTTCCTGGATCTATCATCTGTTGTCTTTCCCAAAACGAATTTTTCTCCCTATAAAACTTCTTCATTTAAATTTTCCCCTGTGCCTCTATTTGTGCAGTCTGCAACATAAAGAGGCGTTCAAACCTCTCAAACGTTCCTGAAGATAGACCAGTGGGTAATGGGGGAGTAAGGAAAACTAACTGATTTTGGACAGTCATTAAATCGGGCACCCCGTCCCCCCATCTTAGAGTCTAGATCTGATCTAGGATAAGTACAAAAGGTGGATACACGTACTAGTATTGGCTGAGTCATACACCCGCTACACCGTACTAGGTGTCAGGAGGCGGGGAAAGGGGTGAGCGGGGGTTCACTAGGGTCAGACACTTCTGCGAAATTGCTCTTTTTTCTACGTCATCAAAAAGAGTCATACTTTCCCAATTTTGACACTGCTTTCTGAATCTGAATCATAATCAGACTCTCTGTATAGCAGGAAAAATTATCTTTTAAAAAACACTCTGACGTTTCTGCAGTGTAAAATTCCCGTTATACATCACCCGAGTATTTGGCACTCGCCAACATGTCTGAAATTTTTAAATTTTACTTACTCAAACAAAGTCAGAATATCAATTAACTGTTCACTTTGGTTATATCTGAAAATAAAAGTACTACGAGAGAGTGTTTATGGGAAAAATGTAATCCCAATAGAATTTTAGTGTTTGTTGTCTTAGAGCTAGAAATCTAAACAGTATTTCCCTCTCCCCTTTGGGTCAAGAGACTCAGTCAGGTACATACATCCACCTGGTATATTGACAAGCTAAACTCAAATTTCAGATTAAGAAATACTCAAAGTGTTTGACCAAGGGGTTACTAGTAAGTCAAACTGGAAAATTTCTCCAAAACCTTTGGGTCAAGAGCATCCTGGACAGGGCCCCCCTTTATTACAAAAAAAAACGATTCAAAACTTTGAGTCTCCGTGAATACTAGAAAGGACTGCCCCTTTTAGCATCCCGCCTGTTACTGGGTTTTATAAAAATTATCAGTATCCTTTCCCAAAAATCCATTAGAATTCAGTATGAATTTTTAGTGCTTAGGGTTACAAGGTAGGTACTAACTAGAGAAATTAAAAAATTAATACATTTTTAAAATTTTAGTATCAGGCGTATTCAAATTAAAATTTAAAACAATATCAACAAAATAAGAATAACCACTTTTCTCGAGTACAAAATTTTTGGCTGAAAGCACATGTCATATTTTTTAATTCTTAATCCGTCTGGTACATTTTAAAATTTTCAAAAATTTACAAAAATGACAATAATTTTGTGTGTACGGTGTAATGCTCTAATATTTGTATGTCCCCCACGACTCACTAGACTTAAACAAATGCTGACAAAATCCTACTAAACTAACTTTTGACTGACTGGAACCCAAACGTCTGCTTGAACAAAAAAAAGAATGCTAAGCCCAATATCAATACAACAAGCAACTGCGACACAAAACAGGACAAGGGGATAATTTAAAAGAACGACCTAAGTAGGGACCATCACAATCCTCCACAAAAGTCACAAAACTCCCATACTACTGAACAAGTTCAGATAAGAAAATCACCGAGTGACAGTACACAGATACCAGTACAAGAGGTCAAACTTCAGCTAAGACCTGAGTTTTCTCAAGTGTTTTGCAACACACAACCTCAGTACAATGTTGAAAAACCCAAATCATACAATGTTTTGTAACAATCTCCGAACTAACAAAAATAAAGAGACAAGAGACTATCTTTCAACAAAGGGCCCAAAAAGGTAGACTTTGGGTCTTTTCAAAATACATCCAACTACCCAAAGGGGTCTAGACCAGACTGAATATTCAGGCGAGGGGGAGGACACCCCCCATCGATCACGTGAAGCTCTGTGGGTCGCTGCCCAGCAAGAAACGGCAGGGAAATGACAAAGGGCGATAATTACAGTAGTTAACAATCAAAACTTGAACGACACATAATATTCAATCCTACCTAACAACATAACTAATTTACGATTTAGCATTATAGCAAATATAAGCAACGTAAAATTTTTATGAAAAGGGAATAATTATATATATCAATTAACATTTCAAACCCAATTCAGAGGTTGCAACAGTTTTTTTTACTATTGTTTTATAATAATATACATATGTAAGTCAATGAAACATTTTCCCAGAAGCTGCAGCTTGCGGAAATCTTTAGAAACTGGGTATATGCAGAGGGGATTTGATACTCCTCACTCATAAAGGTGTCTCTGCATTTTTTGGGAGTTTTGGGTATGTCCACATACAAAAACTCATCTGAGAATTTTCTTGAAACGTAGGAGGGGTTTGTAGAGGTAGTTATCACCAGGCCTCAAACAAATGGCTGTTTGGTAATTTCTTTGGGGACTGGGCTACGCGGGGGTTCTTCTTGGGATTGAATTTTATTTTCCTGATGACTGACAAAAAAAAATTCACCATATTTTTGGTTTTTTGTTGGTCTTTAACTTGTATATTTTTTTAAGCATTCAGCATGGAAAAATCAAAACAAAAAAGTTTTATGTACTACTTAATCCTTGTGTAAAAATCTGCAAACCCAATCGCTGTCACACTTATCCCTAACAATATTGGGTTGTATCCATGACAGCTACAGGTTTTAGAAAGGGTTTATTGGTCTCTCTTTCTGCCCGCCACTGTCTAATGGACATCCATTTGTCATGCAACAGAAATGCATGTTCGTTGGGAGCAAAGGCCTAACCTCACCTCTGCGACGCCACATCGAACCTTGGCAATACTTACAATTACCATGCAATGTGCCACACACTCGTCATGTTCACTCGCAAGAATTCATGAGTAAGGGGTTGGTACCATTATTAGTACTAAAATATCCCCTTCCAAAAATGGTTCCATCTTGTTCTAACACATCACCCAAAATACCCAATAACAATGTATTACTGCCCGCCAGTGTGTACAATTAATCCAAAACCGACCACTTTTTTCAATCACACAGTAAAATAAATTTATACAAAGTGTTTCCTCTTTTGGGATGTACTGCTTGAATGAGTCTTCCTTTTAACAAATCAAAAAAAATAATCAAAAAAAGCTTCCTGAAGGAATAAAAACATACAACACTTTGTTTAGGTACATAACACATTTCTTATCTTTTAAAAAACCTGTCGCTTCTGTCAGGCCTGGTTTTTTTCGAAAAGTTAAATACATAACAGTATCAAAAAAGTTTTTACTCCCAAACTAAAACCTGGGGTTAAAACAGATTTCCGTCCCCAGTATGTGGTTACAGTGTGCTTATACACACTAGATAAGATTATTGAGGGAAAGAACAGGTACATCTCTCCACATTGGTCCTTCCACTGGTGTAGCTGTGATTTTGGGGAAAAAAAAGTATTTGCCATGTGTACCATAGTATATGTATCCATCAGGGGTTCATCAAAAAATAAATGAAAGATTCTAGTTCAATGGGATTGTTCCCAAAAGGGACACAATGGCCCATTCCCTTTTGGGGTTTTTAACAAAATGTGGGGATTGGGGAAAAAAATCATCTTCTGCCCAAACCAAGGGGGGTACTGGGGGGGGTTCTGGATATTGAAATGGGTTTGGTTGGCAGGTTTTGGGGGTTGTGCCGTTGTGGTTTGCGAGTCAGCAGCATCGGTAGTACCATGGCCCACTGCGGGCCACTGATCATGCCACCCCCCACCATCGCCACCACCAAACATCACCACCACCATCACTTTCCCCACGCACATTACACATCCCAATTGTAACAATACGCATCTTTATGTCGGTTTTGGGGGTAGGGCCCCAGGGACCCCCAATTTTTCTCCTTTGCCTTGGAAAAGGGTAAGACACTACCGAACGCATCTGCATCGAACATCTGCCCCTTTCATTTTCCAATTTCCCCCCCCACTGTCGAAACTCGAGCTATTTTTATAAAATTTAAATCACTATATTATCAAATTTTACGTCAATTTTTGTCCCGAAAATTGGAAATATTTCCTTTTTCTCCTGGTACAGGTGAACGGAATGAGATGTGCCAGCAACAGAGGGAGACGGTTCTGGGTCTCTGGTTTCAATCACTAATTTCATTACACTGGGCATGCTTTTGGTCACCCCTCTTAAAAACCCTGAAACACTTTCACTGGCCACTTCCATCACTGTTAGAACTATCACTTGGGAACAGTAACCTCCCAAACCACCAAAGGGGTGAGGTACTTCTTTTCGAGGCTGGTGAAAAAAGGATACCAAAATGGCATTCCCCCCAAAGCAACCTGAGTCCCCAATTTTTTTCAAGGGTGCACCCCACCACTCAGGCCCCTTTTCTTTATGGGGGCCCACCACTTTCTCCCCTTGATTTTAAATTTTTATTAATAATAAAAAAAAGCGCTAAACCAAAGGGGATGCAGCCTGCAGGGTAGGGGAAGAAGCGAGATATTGGGTGTAGAAGGGGGAGGGATGATCAGAGGTTACAGAAAAAAGCGGGGCAGGGGGGTAGGGGGCGATAGGGGGGTAGCAAAGATTGAGTAGAAAAGGGCCGGAGGATCAAGTTTGTGAATAAGTCAGTTGTTTGTCAAAAAGTCAAGAGGAGTCCCCCATGAAAGGTGGGTTCTCACGAGAAGGGAAGGTAAAGAAAGGGGACAGAGCGAAGAGACAGGAGGGAAATTTTGCGTGCTCGTTTTTTTAAAGTGGGGCATCCAACAAATCTGGCTACTGGTAATGGAGCCCCGGCAAAAACTCAAGAGAGGAGCGGGGCCCCCCCCTCTCCATGGATATTTATGAGTAAGACATATGGCCCAAAGCAAACTTTGGGGAAAAAGGGGATCCCCAACCTCGGCATTGGCGGGCAAGAGACGGCCGTAACCTATGCTCGGTTTAATGATTGAAGTTTGTTACCCGAGCACATAGACCAATGTTTGTTGCCAACTGTGAACGTTGGTAGTATTTGCAAAAACAAAATAGTCCTAAATGGAATACCTCTATATAAACTGGTAGGTCATGTACTGCTGCCGCGGGGAGCAGTGTCCCCGCCTGTTCATTTCCCTGTACTCAACTGGACCAGGGGACCCAAAAAAAAACAATATCTTTATGCTTTTGGGAAAAAATGTGGGAAGCCAAAGTTGGGTACAGAGGACAAGGGGTTAGGTGTATCAAAAATTCTGTTAGCCTGTAAAGCACTAAGGGGGTCTGAGACAACCACAAATGATACACAGGCATAATCAATGCGGATAATGCTGCAAGAATGGCATACAAATTTAGCATAAAATACTAGCCCAAATAGTAATGCCCTCGACGCGCTGTCTGGAAACATTTCGCGTATCCTACACCCTCAGAAAACTTGAGCCTCTGTGTACAGAGCAATGCATGAGAATGAAGTGGAAGTGGGGCAAGAAAAAAAAGACGGGAACAACCATAGACAGTTGGGCTTTCTGCAAGGGAGAGAGAAAGAACAGATCAACCGGGAAAAATTCGCAAGGGGGGGTGGGGAAAAGTGAGATGCTCACAACTAGAAAGGTGGGAATTGAAAGAAAGACAAGAGCAAATGAAGGCAAAAGAGAAGGGAGGAGTAAACAAGGGGTGCGAAAAATAAAAGTTACTAATATCAGTGCCATTCTATAAATGGAAGGTTGCAGAGATCATGAGAGTGCATAGTAGCGAAAGCAAAGGGGATCACGGGATCGGGTAAGGAGGAACGTTCGCTTCTGCTAGACGCTTCAACAGGGGAAGAGTGAAAAAAGCACCAAGGCAAAACTAATCTTGGTGATGAATAGGGTTTTAAAGGGTGATAGAGTACAGGAGAAGCCCCTGAAAAATGTGTCACATAAAACAAGTTTCGATAAATGAGGGGGAATTAGGGAAGGAGGTTTTTGACGATCAGCTCCCAATGAAAGATAGAAAGGGTTTTAAGAAGGGTTTAGCCGGCTGTGACAAGTTGCCTTCAAGAGGAATAGAGGGTTTTCCCGGATAAAACGGTCAAAGAAGAGGCCCGAAACTTAACTGTATCACGTTCAGGATACAGGGCCATAAGGTAAAAGGATGATTGGGGATGACAGAGCGTTATGAAATAATTGGTGGGGTTTTTTGCTGGAAAAATTTAAACCCCTGTGTGGTGGCCCAATTGGAAACACAGTCGACCCCTGTAATGAGGTGACAGTCAGCGCCTGTACAGACAATAGTGAAGTCATCAACATAGAGTGATGACCCAATATTTGATGGAAGACTAGAGGCCAAATCATTAATAGCAAGGAGAAAAAGTGTTGTGCTCAGAACACATCCCTGGAGGACACCTTCAGCTTGGATAAAGTCTGGGGAGAGCACATTATTAACCCGAACATGGAAATGTCTATCAGTTAAAAAGTTCTTAAGGAAGGATGGTAGATTGCCTTGGAGGCCTAAGGAGTAGGCTTGGGCCAAAATATTATACCTCCAAGTTGTGTCATGTGCCTTCTCAAGGTCAAAAAATATGGCAATAACTGAGTGGTTATTCGCAAAGGCATTACGAACATACGTAGGGGTCTATGGTAGAACGTCCCTCATGAAGGCCATATTGATGAGTGGAGAGACTGTTGTGTGTCTCCAAATACCACACTAAACGTCTATTTACCAGGCGTTCCATCAATTTGCAAACTGCACTGGTAAGAGCAATGGGACGATAGTGGGAGGCTTCATGTCCCGTAGTGCCTGGTTTGCAGAAAGGGAGAACAATGGCAGATTTCCACAGCTGTGGAAGAACTCCTTGTGACCAAATAAGTTTGAAAAGGCGTAATAGGACTGCAAGGGCCGACTGATGTAAATGTTGTAGCATACGAGTATGAATGTCGTCGGGCCCAGCTGCCGATGATCGGCAAGCTGAGAGTGTTGCCTCCAGTTCTTGAAGTGTAAAAGGCACATTATACTGTTCTTCTCTGAGAGAAGAAAAGTCTAAGGGTGCTAACTCTCTGGCAGACTTTGAGGAAAGAAATGAGGGGCA
This sequence comes from Cherax quadricarinatus, assembly GCF_026875155.1. Classification (NCBI taxonomy): domain Eukaryota; kingdom Metazoa; phylum Arthropoda; class Malacostraca; order Decapoda; family Parastacidae; genus Cherax; species Cherax quadricarinatus. The sequence continues at coordinate 32,070,208 of NC_069457.1, read as the reverse complement.
TAGATGGAGCCCCTGAGAAACACGGGCCAGATGATTGCCAATTTCATTGGCAACACCTAAAGGGTTTGCTATATCAACACCGGCAACCCGCAGAACAGGAGCCAGGTCAGGAGAATATTTACCACTCAGTTTTCGTACTTTTTTCCAGACTGCACTCATAGAGGAAGCAGAGGTAATGGTGGGGACATAATCTCAACAGCAAGTGCGTTTAGCATCACGGATGACACAGCGAGCGATTGCATGCTTCTGCTTAAAATCAAGAAGTCTCTCTGTGGTTCTATTGTACCGGTACCTGCCCCATGCAGCGCATTTCAAACGTACTGCATGAGCACAAGCAGGAGACCACCAAGGCATGCATTTCTTAGAATGCCTGCCCGAAGTTTGGGGTATAGAATGAGAAGCTGTGGTTAAAACGGAGGAAGAGAAGAGGTGTAAAAGCTCATCAATGGAGGACGAAGAAGGAACCTCACTAAAAACAGTTAGTTGTGAGTAAAGGTTCCAATTTGCCTGATTAAATTGCCAGCGTGGGATACGAAGAGGTGGTGAATATGAAGGGGAAGTAAGAATGATTCAGAAATGATCACTGTCGTGTAAATCCAGGAGAACAGACCAGGTGAAGTCTAATGTGGTGGAGGAAGAGCAGACTGAGAGATCGATGCAAGAGAGAGTGTGAGTCCGAGGATCAAAATGGGAGTGAGTACCTGTATTTAAAACATGGAGGGGGTGGGTAGCAAGAAAAGCCTCTAACTGAATGCCACAGGAATCACAGTGAAACCCCCCAAAGGAAATGATGGGCATTAAAATCGCCAAGTAACAGAAGCGGTGGCGGTAATGACGAAACAAGAAAGGAAATATCCGGAATAAATGATGCCTGAGATGGAGAGAGATATAGAGAACAGAGCGTATACCACCTATGCAAGTGGATATGGGCTGCTGTGTAATGCAGCAAAGTACGAACAAATAGCTGATGGTATGGAATATCAGTGAATAGAAGAAGGGCACTTTCATTAAAAGTCCCATCAGGAAAAGGATCTGAAGAATACAATAAATTATAGCCTGAGATGGGATAGATAACAGCAGAGTATAATTTTGGTTCCTGTAAGCAAACACCAACAGGGGAAAACTGGGAGAGTAACATCTGAAGCTCACTCCGATTAAACTGAGGCTGCATATATTCCACTGTAATAGGCCATGATTGGCAATGATAAAGATATCTGAAATCTGCAGATAAGGGCTCCTATGGACTAGATGGGTTAGAAAAGTCCACATGCGGAGGCAGCGGAAAACGTTCAAGCAGCGAAGGAATGGTGCGCTGTGAAGAAAGGAGTTGCACAGATGGAGGAGAGGAGAGAGAAGGAACAGAGGGTAGATCAGAGTCCATTGATGGTTTGGTCTCTGCAATATATTCAGAGATTGCTTCAAGTGTTTAGGATTCAGAGATGTCGTATGGGGGACAACATTGGAGATGGTAGGGGGAGGATGAGTAAAGATTGGAACTGTAATGGACTGTACCAAGGTAGGGGGGGTGAGAGGGTGGAGGGAACTGGAGAAGAAGCATGGAAAAGGACAGAAGAGGCAGAAACCTGGGGGGTGGCAGAAGAGGAAGAAACTTGGGAGGGAACAGGGGAGGAAGGTACAATACGAGGAGGGTGAGTCTTTACACTTGTAACAGAGCCAGTGAGAGGGGAAGAACCAGGTACAAAGACAGGGAAGGTAAAATGAGGAGAGGGAAGGAGGGGTTAAAGGACTTTTTTTGACTTCTGAGAAGTATAGGGATGATTGGGAGGAGGTGTTGTACAAGATCTCGTCGATACTTAGGCTTTTGAGGGAGAACATGAAGAAGCGAGAACAGACTGAGTCGTTGAAGTACGGACGTCTGAGCCTAGGACAACAAAAGAATTAGAATCAGGAGTGACTATGGGAGAGGTAACCACAGAGGAGGCTGCAGAAGATGGGACCCCAGAAGTGGTGGGACGTTTTGAAACACGGGAATAAGAAACACTAGGTAGTCTCCCTTGGAGGCGGAGATGAGAAACTTTCATGGCATAAGGGAGACCTTCTGCTCTTTGAGGTATACGGATATCTCGCTCATTTAAGTAGACTTGGCAACGGCGAGAGTACGAAGGGTGAGCCTCATGACAATTAAGGCAAGAGGGAGGTCGATTGCAAGATGTATTAGAATGATCATCGGCACCACAGACTTGGCATTCGGCTATGGATCTGCAATATTTTGCTGGATGGCCAAATTGCCAGCAATTTCTACACTGTTGCAGTGTAGGGATCACCTTTCGAGCTTGTAACCAATGTCCTGCTACATAAACTGAGGATGGGAGTTCACGGCTGTCAAAAGCTAAAGGAGCCATATTGCTAGGGTATCGTCTCTGCCCGCGGGCAGGAAGAACATAAGTGTCTACCTTCAGGATTGGGAGATCTTGGAGTTCCAGCTGTTCAAGAATGTCATTGCCATATGTCTGGAAATTTTGTTAAACTATGGTATGGGGCAGAATGATGGTACCACTACAAGAATTGAAGGAATGATGTTTTTCAATAGTGACAGGAACAGTATCGATATGGAAAGAAGAGAAAGATCATGAGCTTTGGGTAGCATTTTGTACAGTGATGATGAGCGTACCACTCTTATGAGCAAGAAAAGAAATATCTTTACTAACATGGCATAGGAGTGCCTTGCCAATACTGTGGTCAGAAAGATAGGCAGTAGAGGAAGTCAGTCATAAAGTGAAGAATTTAACCCATTGTGCATTCTGAAACTGAGCGTGGAAAGGGAGTGCAGGACATGTCGATCTTTTCTGAGAAGAACGAGAAGGAGGAGAAGTATCATCAGCAGGTAATTGTTGTTGGCGTTTAGGCATGGGACCAGAGTTGGTCTGACGTGGAACGGGCCAGCGATTCCAAAACTGCCATACCGTAGAGAGAGAGAGAGAGAGAGAGAACGGAAGCATAGTCAAAGGAGAGCAGAGGTCAGATAAATCGAAGGAGTCAGTTGAGACCTCAGTACCTGAAGTGGGTTAGGAAACAGCACCTGCAAGAGGTACAGTGGCATGAGGAGTGTCCAAAGAGTGGTCCAAAGATGAGACAGGGTCAGAATGGGGTGCGGTATCAAGAAGGGGCCCGAGGGTATCAGGTTCATGGACTGGGGCTGCCATGGTTAGGTTACTTCTTTCTTTTTGTTTTTAAGAAAAAAAAAGAAAGAAGAAAAGAAAAGAAAAATAAAAAAATAAAAAAAAGGGAGGAACAGGGGAGGGATAGTTCCTAGGAGGAATGAAAGGGCCAGAAATCTCCCTCCATGCCCAAGAGGACCTCAGCACCGCTAGTAGCATAGATGCAGCATCGAACTCGTGCCATACCCTACCCATCATGCCAGTAAACTAGCAATCCTGGATAGCAGCCTCACATCTGCTGAGCTACCTCACTGGACAAAAGAGAGGGCAGCCAGATATCCACCACAAAGCATACCTCCTTTGGCCACCACCCCTGGAATCTGAAAGGTGGCCTCCAGAGATACACCTGTCGCCCGAGAGACACCTAAAGCCATCCTCCGGGATATCAGAGAGGGATTGGGACATCCCGAGGCAATCCAGATTCCACGGCAAACTATGCCACCGCCAAGGACGTCAACAGAATGGGATGGACCCCGGTACTCTCTCCCCTACCTAGGAACTAGCGTGCCTGTGGGAAAAAATCCCAAAGGCCAAAAAGGAAGGGCAAAAGGGAGAGGTGGGGAGGAGGAGGAGGAAAGGAAAAAGGAGAGGATGGGGAGGATGGGATAGGGAAGGGGGGATTGGGGGATAATTAGGTTCGGTCTGAGGAAGGAGACCGACAGGTCTAATTCCTCAGACCAAGAGTGTCTTCACCACAACAAGGAGCCCCCCTTGAAGAGGCCGCTTATTTAAGTAGACCTGGCAATGGCAAGAGTACGAAGGGTGAGCCTCATGACAATTAAGGCAAGAGGGAAGTCGACTGCAAGATGTATTAGAATGGTCATCGGCACCACAGACTGGGCATTTGGCTATAGATCTGCAATATTTTGCTGGGTGGCTGAAGCGCAAGCAATTTCTACACTGTTGCAGTGTAGGGATCACCTTTCGAACTTGTAACCGATGTCCTGCTACATAAACAGACAATGGGAGTTTATGGCTGTCAAAAGTTAAACGAGCCACATTGAAAGGGTATTGTCTCCTCCCGTGGGCAGGAAGAACATAAGTGTCTACCTTGAGAATTGGGAGATCTTGGAGTTCCAGCTGTTCAAGAATGTCATTGCCTCATGTCTGGAAATTCTGTTGGACATGGTATGGGGCAGAATGACAGAACCACTACAAGAATTGAGGGAATGATGTTTTTCGATAGTGATAGGAATAGTGTCGATATGTGAAAGAGAAAGATCATGAGCTTAGTTAGCATTCTGGACTGTGATGATGCATGTACCACTCTTAAGAGCATTAAAGGAAATATGTCTGTCAACATGGCATAGGAGCACTTTGCCAATACTATGGTCAGAAAGATAGGCAGTAGAAGAAGTCAGTCTTAAAGTAAAGAATTTAGTCCATTGTGTGGTCCGAAACTGAGTGTGGAGAGGGAGTGCATGATGTGTCGGTCTTTACAGAGTAGAATGAGAAGGTAATGAAGTAACATCATCAGGAGATTGTCGTTGACATTTAGAAGTGGGACCAGAGTTGGTCCCTCTGTGGCTGCACCATAGAGGGAGAGGCAAGAAGCATAGTCAAAGGAGACTGGAGGTCAGACAAATCGAAGGAGTCAGTCGAAAGCCTGGCACCTGAAGCCTGAAGCAGGTGAGGAAACAGCACCAGCAAGAGGTACAGGGGCCTTAGGAGTGTCTAAAGTGGCCAAAAGATCAGGCGAGGTCAGAACAGGGTGTGGTAGCAATAAGGGGCCCGGGGGTAGTGGGGTCATAGATTGGGGACTTCAAGGTTAGGTTACTTCTTTCTTTTTGTTTTAAGAAAAAAAAGAAAGATGAACATAAAAACAAAAGAATAAAAAAGGGGAGACCGGGAAGGGATAGTTCCTAGGAGGAATGAAAGGGCCAGAGATCTCCCTCTGCACCCAAGAGGACCTCAGCACCGCAAGTAGCACAGATACAGCATGGAACCCTGCCATACTCTACCCTTTATGCAGTAAACCAGCAATCCTGGATAGCAACCTCACATCTGCCCAGCTACCTCGGTGGACAAAAGAGAGGGCAGCCGGATATCTGCCACAAGCATACTCCTTTGGCCACCACCCCTGGAATCCAAAATGTGGTTTCCCAGAGATACACCCACCGCCTGAAAGACACCCAAAGCCACCCTCCGGGATACCGGAGAGGGATTGGGACATCCCCAGGTGATCCAGATTCCACGGCAAACTACACCAATGCCAAGAACCTCAAGAGAATGTGTTGGACCCCAGTGCCCTTTCCCCTACCCAGGGACTAGCGTGCCTGTGGGAAAAATCCCAAAGGCCAAAAAGAGGAAGGGCAAAAGGGAGGGGTGGGGAGGAGGAGGAGGAAAAGAAAGAGGGAGGATGGGGAGGATGGGATAGGGAAGGGGGGATTGGGGGGTAATTAGGTTTGGTCTGAGGAAGGAGACCAACAGGTCTAATTCCTCAGACCAAGAGCCTCTTCACCATGCCAAGGAGCCCCCATTGAAGAGGTAACCTTGAGAAGCATATGCCAGTTTTGGAATCAATTGTGGCATTGGGGAAGTCCTGCGAGTTGGAGGTTACTGGGGAGGATGTGGAAGAGTTGGTGGGAGGAGAAAATGGAGAACTAACTGCTGATGAGCTGCAAGATCATCTTCAACAGCAAGTCACCAGACTTGAGGAAACTGCTTCGGAGGAGGGGAAAGAGAAATTGAAGAAGTTGTCTACTTCAAAGATTAAGGAAATGTGTGCAAAGTGAGTTGAAGTGCAAACCTTTATGGACGAAAATCACCCTCACACAACTATTGCAAGCTGTGCTGGTGACTATTACAATGACAATGTTGTGAGCCACTTTAGACAAATCATAAAGGAACGAGAGGTACAGGCCTCTATTGACAGATATGTTGTGCAACAGAAGTCCACTGACTCTCAAGCTTGTCCTAGTGGCATTAAAAGAAGAAGGGAAGTAACCCCGGAAAAAGGACTTGCTACCTCAAGTCCTAATGGAAGGGGATTCCACTTCTAAACAATAACAACTTCCACAATCTCTCCTCCTCTCATCCCATCAATCATCACAAGATCTTCAATAAAGGTAAGTGTCATGTATTTTAAACTTAGTAGAGTAGTAATTGTGCATATCTTCTTCATTTTGTGTGTATTAAAATTAATATTTCATGTGGTAAAAATTTTGTTTTCATACTTTGGGGTGCAAGGAACAGATTAATTTGATTTCCATTATTCTTATGGGAAAATTAATTTGGCTAACGATAATTTCGGCTAATGAGGAGCTCTCAGGAACGAATTAATATCGTAAGGTGTGGGTCCACTGTATATATACATATATATATACATACATACACACACTTATATATTTAATTATTATAATATATATAAATATATATATATATATATATATATTTATATATATATATATATATATAATATATATATATATATATATATATATATATATATATATGCAATAGATCACAGTAAACAGGTGATTTCAAATATGCAAAACAACCACTCTGAAAGAATAGAGAAATTCCAAGCGCTTTCGTGACTACTCACATTATCATAGTTCCTTGATAATGTGAGTAGTCACGAAAGCGCTTGGAATTTCTCTATTCTTTCAGAGTGGTTGTTTTGCATATATATATATATATATATATATATATATATATATATATATATATATAATATATATATATATATTATATTATTATATATATATATATATAATACACCTACCATCAGACTTGCGACCAAGCTTGGTTCCGACCAACCAGTTGTAAGTCAAAATGGACCTAAGTCGAACCTTTGAAAATTTCCGACATATTGGGTAGGGCATAATGTCAAAACTTTCCTATATAAACTACCTACCTAATACTGTAATGTAATGTACAATCATTATTTCATTTTTTTACCGTAATTTACTTGTATTGTTGTATTTTAATTATTTATGTACTGTTTATAATGCATACATGGTAGTGATTTGTATTGTAAATTTTACATCGCATACAGTATCATATGTTACTATTATCTTTATGTATTGTCGACACAGTGGAATGGGAGAATACCACTGGTAGTGTCATCCTGCCAGGATGTTGTGTAACCTATACCCTAAGTAAAGAGAAACAACTCTGGAACGTGTGTAATATGTATCCGGCTGGGTGGCCGGGTCTGTGGTTGGCCAGGTGGATCGCTGGCTGGATGGGTGGGTGGTTGGCTGGCTGGATGGGTGGGTGGGTGGGTGGTTGGCCAGGTGGGTGGCTGGCTGGTGGGTGGGTGGTTGGCTGGCTGGATGGGGTGGGTGGGTGGGTGGCTGGATGGGTGGGTGGCTGGGTGGGTGGCTGGATGGGTGGGTGGGTGGCTGGATGATGGGTGGGTGGGTGGGTGGGTGGGTAGTTGGCTGACTGGCTGACCGAATGTGGCTGTCTCTTTGTATCTCTCTCTCTCTCTCTGTATCTCTCTCTCTCTCTCTGTATCTCTCTCTCTCTCTCTCTCTCTTCTCACTGGTACACGTAAGTCAAGTTATCATACATATTATAAATTACCTAGGATAACCCAAAAAATCCAGACAAAGTGCTATACAGTGGATCTGTGCTCCAGTGCCCTAAATTAATAATAATACTATTAACCCTTTGACTGTTTCAGGCCCCTCTCTGAAACTGTCATTCTATGTCGCTCAATTTTTGAAAAAAAAAAAAAAAATTATTTTTTCTTATGAAATGATAGAGAATCTTTTCCCGATGGTAATGACACCAAAAGTTCGAAATTTGGTCGAAAACTCGTGGAATTATGCTCCCGCGAAGTTAGCGGTCTCGGCGACATATGCGTATCGGCGATTTCGCCGACTTTGAGCCCTATTTTCAGCCAATTCCATTTTTTCCAGTTGCCCAAAACTCATAGCTATTTTTTTTAGAACTCCATTTTATCTATCAGTGAAGTACAAAAAACCCTCCCATTTACTAATGTGGACTACCCAATATGGTGGTCAGAAATTGGCAATTTGGCCAATTTCACGCAAAATAAAAAAGATGCCAATTTCAAAATAGGGTCCAGAATAAAAAAGGTAGACATTCGTGGCACTAAAATAACATATGCTCTGTTCATTAGTCACATCTCTAGGCCCCTCTTATTTTTATTATTGCTTTCTATTTGATTTTTTATTCATACAAAAAAATACAAAATTTACTTTTTATGCAGACGACTGCATTATTGTAAAAATGGTAAAAAATAATATCAGTGCACTAGTGAAAGAATATTAGACTCCCCAGTTGACGTGTATTGGACGTGTGGTGTGATTTATTTACTCTTGAACATTGGGAAAAAAACGAACATTTCCGCTACTTTAAAGCTCAGTTTCAAGGTCGTTTTCATAGTAAAAGTAATGAAAATCATCTCTATTTCTGTAATATGTTTTCCATTTTATCACCTAAGACCATGAAAACGCGAATACAATGATAAATACTATACGAAAATACACCTCAAAGTCGGCGTTTTATTCCAAAAAAACGATCAGAGTTTTTTTTTCTCATTACGCAATGTGTGCTGCAGGATTTTTTTTATGTGGTGCACACTAACCACATAGGCCCATTCTCTCACATGTGGGCCTACCAGCTTTCTCCCACTTGATTTGAAGCCGCTAGATTTATTGAGTATATATACGTCAGAAACATTGGCTCGTAAGATGTATTTATACGTCGAAAACAGTCAAAGGGTTAATAATCATTATTATTACAATAATACATATGTACTAATATTAATATTATTATTAAGCTATAATATAATAATCCTGTCCACTCATTACTTACCTTAAAATATCTGTAGTTTTAATGTAGACTGAGAGGTGAGTAAACAAGATTAAATGAATAAATGAGAGAGAAATGAGAATGTAGAATGCTCACGAGTTATGTAAACAAATGTTGTTGCTGTTGTTTGTTGTTGTTGTTACAAGCCCGGACAGGAACGGTTCCTGTTCACTGTCAAGCCGACCAGAAAAACATCTCATATTTGTTAATTTATATGTTATGGAGCATGTTTATTATATAATTTTGAAAAAAAAAAATCATAGATGGATTAAGCAAAATGTCTATATTAACGTTTTATACACATTTAATGTGCCTCAGTGATTATTATTGTTATTATCATTACTAATATGGCATCTTCAAGACCAAGTACACTCTTAATGGGTGGCTCTGAGACAGACAAGCAGACAAAGACAGACACACAGGTAGACATAAAGACAGACACACAGGCAGAAAGACAGACACACAGGTAGACAGACAGACACAGGTAGACATTAAGACAGACAGGTAGACAGAAAGACAGAGACACAGGCAGAAAGACAGACACACAGGTAGACAGACAGACAGACACAGGTAGACATTAAAACAGACACAGGTAGACATAAAGACACACAGGTAGACAGAAAGACACACAGGTAGACAGAAAGACAGACACAGGTAGACAGAAAGACACACAGGTAGACAGAAAGACAGACACACAGGTAGACATAAAGACACACAGGTAGACATAAAGACACACAGGTAGACAGAAAGACAGACACACAGGTAGACATAAAGACACACAGGTAGACATAAAAACAGACACAGGTAGACAGAAAGGCAGACACAGGTAGACATAAAGACACACAGGTAGACATAAAGACAGACACACAGGTAGACATAAAGACACACAGGTAGACAGAAAGACAGACACACAGGTAGACATAAAGACACACAGATAGACAGAAAGACAGACACAGGTAGACATAAAGACACACAGGTAGACAGAAAGACACACAGGTAGACAGAAAGACACACAGGTAGACAGAAAGACACACAGGTAGACATAAAGACACACAGGTAGACATAAAGACACACAGGTAGACAGAAAGACAGACACACAGGTAAACATAAAGACACACAGGTAGACAGAAAGACACACAGGTAGACAGAAAGACACACAGGTAGACAGAAAGACACACAGGTAGACAGAAAGACACACAGGTAGACAGAAAGACACACAGGTAGACAGAAAGACACACAGGTAGACATAAAGACACACAGGTAGACAGAAGGACAGACAAACAGGTAGACAAAGACAGACACACAGGTAGACATAAAGACACACAGGTAGACAGAAAGACACACAGGTAGACAGAAAGACACACAGGTAGACAGAAAGACACACAGGTAGACAGAAAGACACACAGGTAGACATAAAGACACACAGGTAGACATAAAGACACACAGGTAGACATAAAGACACACAGGTAGACATAAAGACACACAGGTAGACAGAAAGACACACAGGTAGACAGAAAGACACACAGGTAGACATAAAGACACACAGGTAGCATAAAGACACACAGGTAGACATAAAGACACAAGGTAGACTAAAAAACCACAGGTAGACAGAAAAAAAGACATACAGGTAGACATAAAGACACACAGGGAGACATAAAGACACACAAAGTAACAGAAAGACAGACATACAGGTAGACATAAAGGACACACAGGTTAGAACCCGAAAGACAGAAACAAAAGGTGACATAAAGACACACAGGTAGACAGAAAGACAAAACAACACAGGTAAGATTAAAGGACACACAGGTAGACATAAAGAACACAGGTAGACATAAAGACACACAGGTAGACAGAAAGACCCCAAAAGGTAGACGAAAGACAGACAAACAGGTAGACAAAGACAGACACACAAATAGACAGACATACAGAAGATATACAGGCAGACAGATATAGACAGTTTAGTGAACAGTGAAACAAATAGAGAGTTCGAGAGTAAGAGCCTTCTTGCCACAATTCCCGTGCCAAGAATTCAGGAACTTATCTTAGGGGCCATGGTGATTTACTGTCAAGTTAGTACAGTTAATAAAAGTATGATGCTGCTGATAGGGACAGGTTACTCAAACTGTTTCTGCCTGCCCTGCGCATTGCCGCGCGAGTATGAAATTGTACAGTGGTGGGTGCAAACAGCTGGCCAGCCCAGCTGCAAGAGCACGGTCATAAGTCGAGTGGATGTATGTCGACAGGTTGTAAGTCGGATGGAAGTGATATATATATATATATATATATATATTATATTATATAATATTTTTATATAATTAATAAATAATAATATATATAACAGTGGCCCCCGGTTAACGAACTTTTTTATTCCAGTAGTATGTTCAGTGCCAAGTTACTGACCGAATTTTTCCATAAGGAATATTGTGAAGAATTTGCATTTTAGGACCCCAAAAACACGTAAAAAGAAAAAAAATACATTTACATAAGGGGCCAAAGGTGACTTAAGCGGGGGGACTTTTTAAAAAATTTTAAAAAGCCCAAAATTTTGGGGGGGGAAAAAAAAAAATGGGAAAATCGGGGCAAAAGGCACCCAAAAAATAAAACCAAATGGCAAAAAAAAGGCCATGAATGGACAACAGGTAGGGCAAAAAAGGGAAAAAAGGAACTAAAACCCAGGTAGACAGAAAAAGACAACAAAACTAAAAAAAAGGTGAAAAAGACCCCGGGGTTAAAAACACAGGAAAAAAAAAATGCAAAAAACAAAAACGGTAGAAAAAAGCAAAAAACCCAAAAAAAGGTTAACCAAATTAAAAATTTTTTTAAAATTTTAAAAAATAAATTAATAATTTTTTAAATTTATGAAATTTTTAGTGGAAACCCTTCTTTGGGCAGTGCATTTTCGGCAAATAGACTTAAACCCAAAAATTTTTCCTCGATAGGCCCAAACCCCTGTGCCCTGCCAGACGCAAGTGCCGGGAGGTCAATTTTCCGGGGGTGGCATTGTTCCACGCCCCGCGAAATCCCCGGCATAATCGAAATTTATTTTCCCGGTTTTTGGGGGATTTTAATTTTAAATAATAATTAGAAAAATTTATATATAAATAAGGTAAATTATATAATAAAAAATCATTGGTTAAAGAACTTTTTATCCAGTGAGGTTTGTAATTATAAACCCCCCCTCCCCTGGAATATTGTGGTAAAGCATTCGACCCCCACTCCGTCAACGCACTCCTGAAACACTTCTAATGGCCACTTTAGTGTGTAGCGGGGTCCCTGTATCTTTTATATATATTTTTTAATATTTTTTTAAATTTTTCTTTTAAAATAATTTTTTTTAGCACCCTCTGGATGAGAAATTCCGGCTTTTTTGATCTTTTCTAGGACTTGTTCCTTGATGATTTTGGGGTAGTCACGAACGCTTGTTTTTTCTTTCCCGAGTGTTTTTTTGCATTATCACGTTTTCGTGTCTTGTTGCATAAATTAATTTTTAAAATTATTTTTTAATGTTTTTTTATATTTGTTGTCCCGTAGAGTTGTTGCGCAGCCAGGAGGTTCGTCCTGCAGTGAGTGTAAACGGCCTGTATGTTTACATGTGGTGGTTGCTGGGGCCTTTCTGTTCTGCTGCATTTTAGGTGCTGCTCTTCACTTTTGGTCATAAATCAAGTACAAGAATTATAAACCCTTGGGTTTTTCCATTTCTTTCCACATTCATCTTATTCCCTGGGAAGTGGCTAATTTTTCCTGGGCCTCTTTTTAAGGGGGCAACAAAACCGTACAAACCCCAGTAACCTCCCGTGTTTATATGTGGCCTTTTTTTTGGGCCCCGCCGGTGGGTTTGGGGATTTAAGAAAGAAAAAAAAAATTTTGTGTTGTTGGGAAATACCTAAACACCTAAGTTTCAGGGGGAAAAGGCCTCCCGGCCACCGGTTGCTATAGGCCCCCCTCTCCCTATAAATTCATCTCTTCTTAAAATGGTAGGTTCTGCCTCAAATAGTCATTTTCTATATTCCCCTGTCTTCCTTTTGTGAAGGGAAAATTTTTTCTTGAAAATTTTTTTCAACTTTTGGGGCCTTCCGGGTTTTTTTTTCCCTCCTGGAAAATCCTGCTTTCCACCTTTCCATTAAAGCCAGTTTACGGATTATGGTTCGCATCGGGGGCCCCGGGAGACATTCCTTCACCGGTTCTTGGAAAACCCTGTGTTGTTTGTCTAATGTCTTTATTTACCCGTTCCAAAATTTTTATGTTTTTTTGTTTTTTTGGCATTTTGTTTACTTTTTGTTTTTTTTACTGTTGTTTTTTTACCCGTGGTTGGTTTTGTGTAAATTTTTGTGTATTTTTTAGTATTTGGCAAAAACTGCCCCAGGTAAATTGAAGGGAATGAACCAAGGTGTAAGTTTAAATGTGGAAATTTCTTTTTTTTTTTCTTAAAATAAATTTTATAATTTTTATTTACTAATTAGGTCAATACACAAATTTTGGTTTTTAAATACATATTGGGGGTTTTCATTTTCAAAACTTTTTTTTCCTCTTACATCATGTTTAAACGGGTTAAATTACCAAAAAGGGTGTAACCCTTTATATAATTTCTTAATTAAAGGAGGAGATTCGTTTTTCTTTTGGGGACTAGATTTTGCTTTTGGAAGAAAAAAAAATTGAAATATTTTTTTTAAATATTATATTTTAAATAAATTTTTAAATTTTTTTTTACACACCACCACCATTTAAATATACCAATCGGGCAAAACTTTATCAAGCCTTTGTAATTGTCGTAAGTCAATCCAAAAAATTCAACCAACCCTTGAAAAAAATTTTTTATTTTGGGAAAAAATTTTTTTTTAATTGAAATGGGAAATTTTTCTGAGTTAGAGGGGTTTCGGTAAAAAATTTAATTATATATATATATATATATATATATATATAAATATATAATATATATATATATATATATATATATATATATATAATATAATATATTGTTTATACTGTATATTAGCTCTCATGAGTACACAAAACTGCTCGTTTTATAAAATATATAAGATGTTCTGAACATTAACACAACTTCTCTCCTCTATAAACTCATATGATTTATATAACTGACATTAATTTATTTCACACTCAACAATGTTGTGGTATATCCCTTTTATATACAGTGGACTCTCAACCAGCGATGGCATCGATTAACGATAAATCTGACTAGCGATACATTTTAACGCAAAATTTTTGCCTCGACTAGCACTTAAAAACCTGACCAACGCTATTCGTTCCGTTTGAGACATGTCCACTTTCGCGTGAGCGCGCCTCACTTGTCCCATGGGTGCCAGTGTTTACAAGCCAGCCAGCCACCACAGTCGCTTCCAAATATACAACTGGAACATTTCATATTATCACAGCCTTTGTAGTGATTGCACCTGCAAAGTAAGTCACCATGGGCCCCAAGAAAGCTTCTAGAGCCAACCCTATAGCAAAAAGGGTGAGAATTACTATGGAGATGAAGAAAGAGATCATTGCTAAGTATGAAAGTGAAGTGCGTGTCTCTGAGCTGGTCAGACTGTATAGTAAACCCCAATCAACCATCGCTACTATTGTGGGCAAGAAAACGGCAATCAAGGAAGCTGTTCTTGCCAAAGGTGCAACTATGTTTTCAAAACTGAGATCGCAAGCCATAGAAGATGTTGAGAGACTCTTATTGGTGTGGATAAACGAGAAACAGATAGCAGGAGATAGCATCTCTCAAGCGATCATGTGAAAAGGCTAGGAAGTTGCATGATGATTTAATTAAAAAAATGCCAGCAACTAGTGATGTGAGTGAATTTAAGGCCAGCAAAGGTTGGTTTAAGAGATTTAAGAAGTGTAGTGGCATTCATAGTGTGATAAGGCATGGTGAGGCTGCCAGTTCAGACCAAAAAGTGGCTGAAAAATACGTGCAGGAATTCAAGGGGTACATAGACAATGAAGGACTGAAACCTGAACAAGTGTTTAATTGTGGCAAAACAGGCCTGTTTTGGAAGAAAATGCCAAGCAGGACGTACATTACTCAGGAGGAAAAGGCACTCCCAGGACATAAGCCTATGAAAGACAGGCTTACTCTGTTGATGTGTGCCAATGCTAGTGGTGATTGCAAAGTGAAACCTTTATTGGTGTATCACTATGAAACTCCCAGAGTGTTCAGGAAAAACAATGTTGTCAAGGCTAATTTGTGTGTGCTGTGGAGGGCAAACAGTAAGGCATGGGTCACTAGGGACTTTCTCTATGACTGGTTACAATGTTGTGAACCACTTTAGGAAAGTCATAAAGGAATGAGAGGTACAGGTATCTATGGACAGATATGTTGTGCGACAGAAGTCCAGTGACTCTGAAGCTGGTCCTAGTGGCATTAAAAGAACAAGGGAAGTAACCCCAGAAAAAGACTTGCTACGTCAAGTGCTAATGGAAGGGGATTCCCCTTCTAAACACTAAGAAGATCAACACTCTCCCCTCCTCCCATCCCACCAATCATCACCAGATCTTCAATAAAGGTAAGTGTCATGTAACTGTGCATCCCTTCTTCAGTTTGTGTGTATTAAAATTAATATTTCATGTTGTAATTTTTTTTTTCTCAATACTTTGGGGTGTCTTGCATGGATTAATTTGATTTCCATTATTTCTTATTGGGAAAATTAACTTGACTAACGATTATTTCAATTAACGATGAGCTCTCAGGAATAGATTAATATCGCTGGTTGAGGGTCCACTGTATTCTGATGAGTTTGTAACTAAAATATTCCTGAAACATTAAACACTAACATGCTTTATCTCTTGAATGAACTTGTGTATGTTTCACAAGATGGCTTTTTTGATTAAAACATTTCAGAACTCAGAACATTGATATGATTTATCTCCTGTATGTACTCTCATGTGTGTCACAAGACTGCCTTTTACAATAAAACATTTCAGACACTCAACACATTGATATGGGCTGTGGCTGAAGCACGCAGCCACAGCAAGCAGCAACAAGGCTGCTCCTATATCTTGCCGTCCCCTGGGCCTATCCGAACTCCAGTGATGGCCAAATTTGCAAGTACTGCTGCAACAACATGCAAGGAACCTATAGTGACATAAAAACTGATGGTGACGACAACAAAATGGACTAAATATGACAAAAGAGGGACCGGCATTCAAGTACCAGACCTGCTGCCACACGTGAACCAGACATGAGACGTTTTCCACTACAATGAAATAATTGACCTCCATATCAACTGCACCAGTGTTTAACGGGAAGACAACATGGCAGAAAACCTGATCAACTAAATCTCCAAGGAAATGACAGGTCTGTAGGACTTTTTTCTTCAGTGCCAAACGAGGGAAAGAATTGAGCATATTTAAACATGGCTGACCAGCATCCAAACAGCCGCTACTGCCAGACGTACAACTAGCGAAGTGAAATTCTCATCTTTACTGACGTTCATCTGTTGACAGTAGCATCATATCTGTACCACCATCATATCACCTGTACCAGTGCTAACGAGAGGGAAACACAGGAGACATCGTCAAATCAACAGTACAAAACTCCAAGGTTATAGGTCGGATATCCCTCAGTGCCAGTCGTGGGAAAGAAGTGAATAGTTAAACAGTCAAGGTTAATGTTTTAGTAGCTGACCTATATTCAGCTCACCAGTGTACAGTGAGAGAATCATAGCAGAAAACGCCAAATATATCTATAAACTCAAGGAAAGTCAGGTTGTAGGTGGCGTTACTCCCCTCAGTGTTTTAAAAATGGCTGAGTCAGCAGAACAGGTCAGGAGACAACAACACGACGCAACCCCCAATAAATGGAATTGAGGGGGATTTGGAAGGATAAAACCATGGATTAAACCTTTCTGATCTACCAGAATGGAAAGGAGTTAGAAGTTAATTGAGGAAGCCAGACTGTGAAGTGAGATGGGAAGGGGAGTGTGTAATAAGGGGTTAACTGTAAGGGTTTTGTGAAGTTAAGGGAAGAGTGAGCAGTGAAGAGGGTCTTGAAGAGGAAATTTTACTAGTAATTCAGTGGTGATTGCTAAAGCAGATACTAAGTGTACTAGGGACTGGAAAAGAGAAATAAATATTATTGTATATGAGTAAAAGAGCGAAGAGTGAAAATGGCAGGCATTAGGGGGGTACAGGCTGCCATAATTATATTTATATTTCTTCATCAATTCCATGAAGAAAGAAATCAGTCATGGGAGCTGGAAAAGGTGAATGGAGTAACAGCGCCCTGGACAGTAAAAACCCAACAGTTGCCATCCTACCAGAAAAGTAAATGTCACTATCGCCGCAAGGTATGGCAACACCGCATACCCAAACAAAAACAGTGGCACACAGCTCTTATTGTAGCGCTCTTAAGTGATATCCAAATTAATCCAGGACCTCAAACTATTGTGCAGAGGCAAAACAGACAGATAAATGACGGTGATAATGACGGTCTAGTAGCTAGGAATGATAACCTTAACTCCATATGTAATGCATACATAGGTCAATGTGAGACAATATAGCCATTATTATCTCAAACACTAACAAACAGGTGCATACACTGTACTAAAGTATGCATGAAAAACAGAAAAGGCACCTTATGTAAAATGTGTAAGGGGTGGGTGCATGATGGATGTATGTATAATTACAGCAACGGTGCCAGAATTCATTTTGTGAGTAACAAATGCACTTTGGCACAGTTACCCTTTAGCAGTGATGACATTGATTTACCTAAATTTAATACAAATGACCCATTGCCATATATTGATGATTATGATTGTTTTATGAAAACAGGCCTTCACTTTATTCATGTCAATGCAAGATCACTTCTTCCTAAATTGGCAGTGATTAGGATTCTAGCTAACAAAATTAGGGCAGCAGTTATAACCATCTCTGAATCTTGGTTGGATGATACGGTGACTGACGACGAGGTCAAAATAGATGGTTACAATATAAAACGCTTAGATAGGAACAGAAAGGGTGGTGGAGTATGTGCCTACATTAGAAATGACTTAGCTTACAACCCAAGACCTGATTTAAATAACAATAAACTGGAGATTCTATGGTTTGAAGTGCTGCTTCCTAAGACCAAACCCATCTTAGTAGGAACTAGTTACCGCCCTCCTACCCAGGACCAGTTCTTAGAAGACTTTTCCAGAGTCTTGTCTGGAGTTGAAAACAATTGCGAGACAATAATACTGGGCGACTTCAATATCTGTTTTCAGCAGCAAAATAACGGGCTATGCAAAAGGTATAAGCAAATTCTAGGATTAAATAGTTACACTCAACTAATTAATACTCCAACCCGGATCACACAGTTCTCAGCCACCCTAATTGACCACATACTTTGTAACCGCTCTGAGAATATTAGTCAGTCAGGCGTCATTACCACAGGTCTTAGTGATCATTTCATCATTTACTGCACCAGGAAAATCACTAGGGATAGGATAGGCCTACACAGGACAATAAAAATGAGGTGAACTAGAAACTACAGTAAAGAAACACTGGTAAATAGGCTACACAATTGTGACTGGACAGAGATAACAAGTTGCACGGATGTAAATGATGCCTGGGAAAAATTCAAAAGAATGTTCACTACCATCCTTGATAATATTGCACCAGTTAAAGAGGTTAGGATTAAATGAAGAACTGAACCCTGGATGAATACTGAGATATTAGATAATATGAAATTCAGAGACCAGCTGCTAAAAAGATTTAAAGCAAACAGACAGGATATTGCAGCACTAAATGAATTCCAAAGGGTGAGGAACAGAGTACAGAGACTTATAAAAGGAGCAAAGGCAAAGCACTACTGCTCAAAAATTGAAGAGTATAAGCATAACCCCAGAAAGCTCTGGCAACAACTAAAACATTTGGGGTATAGCCACAAGCCAGTAGATAGGTCTAACATAGTACTCACTATCAATAATGAGGTATGCCATGAAACATCTAAGGTGGCAAATTGCTTTAATTCATACTACACATCTGTTGCATCAACAGTAGTAAGTAAACTACCAGCTGCATCAAATACCTTTAACACAGACTCTGATAAGTTTCAAACATACTATACCAATAAAGGGGTAACCCCAAACAGTTGTCAACTAGTAAGTGTATCTCATGACTTTATTCAAAAAGAACTAAGCAGGTTAAACCCAACTAAGAACATCCCGTCTAAGTTCCTAAAAGATGGTGCTTCTGAACTGTCAATCACTATTGCTCACATAATAAATCTATCAATCACCACTAATACCATACCGGAGGGGTTCAAGGAGGCCAGAGTTACTCCTATCTTCAAGAAAAATAGTAGGTCAGATGTAAGCAACTATAGGCCTGTTAGTATACTCAGTATAATATCTAAAATTCTAGAGAGGGCGGTGTATTCTCAAGTAGTTAAGTACCTTAATGACAACAACATTCTCCATAGCTATCAATCGGGCTTTAGAAGATCCTACTCAACCGACACCTCCCTTATTAATCTGATGGATTACCTGAGAACTGAAATGTCAAAGGGGAACCTCATAGGTATGGTAACCTTAGATCTGCAAAAGGCCTTCGATACTGTCAACCACAATATATTATGTAAGAAACTTCAAGCTATCGGTATAGGTTCTGTAGACTGGTTTAAGTCCTACCTTAGCAACAGGAGACAAATGGTCAAAATCAACAAAACAGAATCAGAACCCCTGCCGATAACATGTGGAGTTCCCCAAGGTAGTATTCTGGGTCCCTTATTATTCTTACGTTATGTCAATGATATGCCTATCAGTGTCAAGTGCAAACTCCTACTGTATGCAGATGACAGTGCTCTGTTAGTGTCAGGTAAAGACCCACAAGATATTGCTAATGTTTTAACACTGGAACTGGAGTCCTGCAGCAAATGGTTGGTAGACAACAAACTATCATTACACCTAGGGAAAACTGAAGCCATTCTCTTTGGCACGAAACATAAACTGAGAAGGGTAAATAACTTTAATGTTCAATGTAATGGGGAGCCCATCACTTTGGTTTCATCAGTAAAATATTTGGGAATCCCCTTTGACCCATGCATGTCAGGAGAATTGATAGGGAACAGTGTAGTAAAGAAAGCAAATGCCAGACTGAAGTTCCTGTATAGACAAGCACAGTGTCTACCTACTGAGGCTCGCAGGACCCTATGTCTAGCCCTTATACAATGCCATATGGATTACGCTTGCTCTTCTTGGTACTCTGCCTTGACAAAAAAACTGAAAGATAGACTGCAAATCACCCAGAACAAAATCGTAAGATTCATCCTGGGGCTGGGACCAAGAGAACATGTAGGCCAGGATGAATTACAGCAGTTGGATATGCTGAATGTTGAAGACAGACTAAAACAACTGAAGCTAAATCATGTTTATAAAATTGCTCACAAACAGTGTCCAGAATATCTTGCTGTCAATTTTGTCAAGGTTGGGAACCAAAGCAATCATAGTACTAGGGGGAGAGAGCACAACTTTGTAGTACCCACAGTCATTGGCCAGGCTTCAAACACCTTTTATTGTACAGCAATAAAGGAATGGAACAGACTACCCGCACATGTCAAAGCCAGTCATAGCATGAACCAGTTCAAGAAGAGTGCCAAAAGGTGTCTGATGAACGTAGCTACAGAAAGGGAGGGGAATGATTTTCTATTTTTTATCTAACATACGTGTAAATTTTACCTTATTCCTAGTAATGACCCTCGTATTGTAGATAGTCTTAATGACCCTCGTGTAGTAGATAATCTTTTTAGTATGATAATAAGATGTTATCTTCATTATAGAATAATAAGAAAATATTATAACCTTTATATTATAATAATAAGGTAAAAGGACCCCAATGGAAATAAGTCACTCTGTCTGACTTTTTTGGGTTATCCCAGGTTATCTACACATATGCTGCTATGTATGATAATTCTATGTAACTGTATTTGTGTATACCTGAATAAACTTACTTACTTACCTATCTCCTGTATGTACTCTCACATGTTTCTCAAGATTACTTTTATCACTAAAACATTTCAGACACTCAGAACATTGATATGGTTTATCTCCTGTATGTACTCTCACATGTTTCTCAAGATTACTTTTTTCACTAAAACATTTCAGACACTCAGAACATTGATATGGTTTATCTCCTGTATGTACTCTCGTATGTTTCACAAGACTGCTTTTTACACTAAAACATTTCAGACACTCAGAACACGGATACGGTTTATCACCTGTATGTACTCTCACATGTTTCACAAGACTGCTTTTTATACTAAAACATTTCAGACACTCAGAACATTGATACGGTTTTTCTCCTGTATGTACTCTCACATGTTTCACAAGACTGCTTTTTACACTAAAACATTTCAGACACTCAGAACATTGATACGGTTTTTCTCCTGTATGTACTCTCACATGTTTCACAAGACTGCTTTTTACACTAAAACATTTCAGACACTCAGAACATTGATACGGTTTTTCTCCTGTATGTACTCTCATGTGCATCACAAGACTGCCTTTTACACTAAAACATTTCAGACACTCAGAACATTGATATGGTTTATCTCCTGTATGTACTCTCATATGTTTCACAAGATTCCTTTTTTCACTAAAACATTTCAGACACTCAGAACATTGATACGGTTTTTCTCCTGTATGTACTCTCATGTGCGTCACAAGACTGCCTTTTACACTAAAACATTTCAGACACTCAGAACATTGATATGGTTTATCTCCTGTATGTACTCTCATATGTGTCACAAGATTACTTTTTTTACTAAAACATTTCAGACACTCAGAACATTCATATGATTTGTGTTCTTTATGTTTTTCCATATTTTATAAATGAAAGTATTTCATTTAAAATATTTTAGTCATACAACAGTGGTATAGTTAATCTTCCTTATATACTCACATCTCTATTTCATGATTTTTTAAAATATTTTGGACACTGAACACATGGTTTTCCTTATGAACATATTCCCATGTTAAGATTTATTTAGGCAAAACTTTTTCTACTTAAGAGCACTAATAAAGTTCACATTGTTTGTTAAAAGACTATCATAATTTTTATTTTGTGTTAAAACATTAATATATGAACTAGAACACTGCAGACACACTCAACATTATTATTATTATTATATTATTATTATTATTATTATTATTATTATTATTATTATTATTATCTGCTCTTGTGTTTAAACAAATTTCTCTGTATTCTTTTATTGGCTCTTTGAGGGTTCAAATCCCCAGTCTGAAAATTCCCCACAGGGTCTAAAAAATATTATTTTTTCTTAGGAAATCATAATCTTTTTCTGAATGTAATAAAATAAAATAATTTTATAAAGAAATGATGAAGTTATACTCTTGTAAATTTTGCTGCGTCAGAAATATTTATGTATTGGCAATTTTGCCCATTTTGAGTCATGTTTTTTGCAGACACTGCAAAGCTCCAGGCGGACATCAACCAAATCTTTCAGTGGGCTGCAGAAAACAATATGAAGTTCAACGATGGGAAATTTCAATAACTCAGATATGGTAAACATGAGGAAATTAAATCTTCATCATAGTACAAAACAAATTCTGGCCACAAAATAGAGCGAAACACCAATGTCAAAGACCTGGGAGTGATCATGTCGGAGGATCTCACCTTCAAGGACCATAACATTGTATCAATCGCATCTGCTAGAAAAATGACAGGATGGATAATGAGAACCTTCAAAACTAGGGAGGCCAAGCCCATGATGACACTCTTCAGGTCACTTGTTCTATCTAGGCTGGAATATTGCTGCACACTAACAGCACCTTTCAAGGCAGTGAAATTGCCGACCTAGAAAATGTACAGAGAACTTCACGCGCGCATACGGAGATAAACACCTCAATTATTGGGAGCGCTTGAGGTTCCTAAACCTGTATTCCCTGGAATGCAGGAGGGAGAAATACATGATTATATACACCTGGAAAATCCTAGAGGGACTAGTACCGAACTTGCCAACACGAAAATCACTCACTACGAAAGCAAAAGACTTGGCAGACGATGCACCATCCCCCCAATGAAAAGCAGGGGTGTCACTAGCACGTTAAGAGACCATACAATAAGTGTCAGGGCCCAAGACTGTTCAACTGCCTCCCAGCACACATAAGGTGGATTACCAACAGACCCCTGGCAGTCTTCAAGCTGGCACTGGACAAGCACCTAAAGTCAGTTCCTGATCACCGGGCTGTGGCTCGTACGTTGGTTTGCGGCAGCCAGCAGCAACAGCCTGGTGATCAGGCTCTGATCCACCAGAGGCCTGGTCACAGACCGGGCCACGGGACGTTGACCCCCAGAACTCTCTCCAGGTAAACTCCAGTAACTACTAGTTACATAAGACCAAATTCTTAGCTATTTCACTAGTATGTGTTCCATATTATCTATTAAGCACATAAAATTGCCCAATTCAACTATTTCAACTTCCCAATAAAGTGATTGGAAAGTGGTAATAATGGCCAATTTCACACAAAATTCAAACCATTCCAATTTCAAAATAGGATCCAGAATAATCAATGTAGGCAACCTGGCACTAAACTAACATTTCTGCTACTTATTAATTACATTTGTAGGCTTTACAGATGAATTTCATTTTGATTTTTTATTCAAAAATTATTTTTATGCACACCAAAAAATAGAAAAGTTACTGTTATTCAATATTGTAATAATTGTATAAATAATATCAGTGCATTCAGCAGCACACATTAAACCCACCAGCTGATGTGTATTGGACACGTGATGTGGTGTTTACCCTCTAATATTAGCAAAAACAGAACATTTCTACTACTCTGAACTCAATTTCAAGCTTTTTTCAGTACTAAACCATCAAAGTCATTTCTGTAATACATCTTCTATTTTATCAAATGAGACCAAGAAACAGTAAATGCTACTATAAAAAACATATGAAAATACACCAAAAATTTTCTGTTTTAATCCAAAAACACAGTTGCACTTTTTTTTCTCATTATGCACTGCCTGCTGCAGGATTTGTTTTATATAGTGCACACTTACCACATAGATGCATTCTCTCATATTTAGGCCCAAATTTACTACTCACAGCTTATCTGAGTAAGCTGAGCTCATGATGTAGTAATGCAGCTTGGACCCCAGCTTAAAAGTCATAGAACTACAAAACGAACCCTCAAAGAATTAACTGTCATGAATTTTTAGATAGAATTCCCAGTATCAAATGCAAAATTGTTTAATTAGTAACAGCTAGTTAAAAATCCACAAGAAGAACATCTGTTGCCTTTCTTGAAGTACTGAAGATATAGTGTCTGGTAAGACACAACCTTGTAGTCCTCCACAAAATACATCTGCAACAGAAACATGAGTCAGTATAGTACAATATTCCACAATTACCAAAACAACATACTCAACCAATAAAGTTTTTTTCTCTATTGTCACAAGCTTCACTAAATAAAATTGTCACTTAACCCTTTCAGGGTTTCTGACATACTAGTACAGCTTACGCACTAGGGTTTTTGATGTACAGTGGACCCCGCCTTACGATGGAATTGCGTTACGTTAAATCTGCCATACGATGCATTTGAACGCAAAAATTTTGCCTCACTTCACGATGAAAAACTCGCCTCACGTGATTCGTCCGGGATGCGTCCCACGTGTGGCCTCAGCTGCCCTGTGGGTGCCAGTGTTTACAAGCCAGCCAGTGCAGTCGCATCTAAGCATACATTCAGTACATTTCATATTATCACAGTGTTTTAGTGCTTGTAGCTACAAAATAAGTCACCATGGGCCCCAAGAAAGCTTCTAATGCCAACCCTGTGGTAAAAAGGGTGAAAATTACTATGGAAATGAAGGAGATAGTGAATAAGTATGAAAGTGGAGTGTGTGCCTCTGAGCTGGCCAGGTTGTGCAACAAACCACAATCAACCATCTCTACTATCCTGGCCAACAAACAGGCAATCAAGGAAGCTGTTCTTGCAAAAGGTGCAAGTTTGTTTTTGATACAGAGATCGCAAGTGATAGAAGATGTTGAGAGACTGTTATTGGTGTGGATAAACAAAAAACAGATAGCAGGAGATAGCATCTCTCAAGCGATCATATGTGAAAAGGCTAGGAAGTTGCATGACGATTTAATTAGAAAAATGCCTACAACTAGTGATGATGAGAGTGAATTTAAGGCCAGCAAAGGTTGGTTTGAGAGATTTAAGAATCGTAGTGGCATACATAGTGTGATAAGGCATGGCGAGGCTTCCAGTTCAGACCAAAAAAGCGGCTGAAAATATGTGAAGGAATTCAAGGACTACATAGACAGTGAGAATTGAAACCTGAACAAGTGTTTAATTGCAATATAACGGGCCTGTTTTGGAAGAAATTGCCAAGCAGAACCTATATTACTCAGGAGGAAAAGGCACTCCCAGGACATATGCCTATGAAAAGACAAGCTTACTCTTCTGATGTGTGCTAATGCTAGTGGTGATTGTGAAGTGAAGCCTTTATTGGTGTATCACTCTGAAACTCCCAGAGTGTTTCATTCAAAACAATGTTCTCAGGCTAATTTGTGTGTGCTGTGGAGGGCAAACAGTAATGCATGGGTCACTAGGGCACCTTTTCTATGACTGGTTACATATGCATTTGCCCACAATGTGAAAAATTACCAAATGGAAAAGAAATTGGACATTAAGTGCCTCCTGGTATAGACAATGCTCCTGGTCATCCTTCAGACTTGGCAGAGTGACTTTCTGGGGACATGAACTTCATTAAAATCAGTTTTTGCCTCCTAATACCACTCCTCTCCTGCAGCCCATGGACCAGAAGGTCATTCAAACTTCAAAAAACTCTACACAAAAGCTATGTTTCAAAAGTGCTTTGAAGTGACATCAGGCACTCAATTGACTCTAAGAAAGTTTTAAAAAGACCACTTTAGTATCCTCAGATGTGTAAACCTTATAGGCAAGGCTTCATAGGGAGTGACTAAGAGGACCTTGAACTCTGCTTCGAAGAAACTGTGGCCAGAATGTGTAGACAAAAAGGATTTTGAAGGGTTTGGGACTAACCCTGAAAAGTGTATGCCAGTTGTGGAATCAATTGTGGCATTGGTGAAGTCCTTGGGATTGGAGGTTAGTGGAGAGGATGTGGAAGAGTTGGTGGAGGAGGACAATGAAGAACTAACCACTGATGAGCTGCTAAATCATCTTCAACAGCAAGAGGCCAGACCTGAGGAAACTGCTTCGGAGCAGGTGAAAGAGAAATTGAAGAAGTTGTCTACTTCAAAGATTAAGGAAATGTGTGCAAAGTGAGTTGAAGTGCAAACCTTTATGGATGAAAATCACCCTCACACAGCTATTGCAAGCCATGCTGGTGACTATTACAATGACAATGTTTTGAACCACTTTAGACAAATCATAAAGGAACAAGAGGTCCAGAGCTCTAGGGACAGATATGTTGTGCAATTGAGGTCCAGTGACTCTCAAGCTGGTCCTAGTGGCATTAAAAGAAGAAGGGAAGTAACCCTGGAAAAGGACTTGCTACCTCAAGTCCTAATGGAAGGGATTCCCTTCTAACATAACTCTCCTCCACTCTTCCCATCCCAATCAATCATCACCAGATCTTCATTAAAGGTAAGTGTCATGTATTCTATTCTTAATAGATAGTAACTGTGCATGTCTTCTTCAGTTTGTGTCTATTAAAATTAAATATTGCATGTGGTAAATTTTTTTTTTCATACTTTGGGGTGTCAGGAACAGATTAATTTGATTTCCATTATTTCTTATGGGGAAAATTAATTCACCTTACGATAATTTCGGCATACAATGAGCTCTCAGGAACAGATTAATATCGTAAAGCGAGGGTCCACTGTACTAGTACACCTAAATTCTAGCGCCCTCAAATCTAGTGAGAGAAAGCTGGTAGCCTACATATGAAAGAATGGGTCTACGTGGTCAGTGTGCGCAGTATGAAAAAAATCCTGCAGCACACAGTGCGTAGTGAGAAAAAAAAAACTTTCACAGTGTTTTTGGTTTAAAACAGCTACTTTGCACTGTATTTTCGTATGGTATTTATGATGCTATTCTAGTTTCCCTTGTCTCATTTATAGAATGGAAGACATATTGCAGAAATTGAGATGATTTGACTGGTTTTTACAATGAAAAGTACCTTGAAATGGTCAAAGTCAGACCAAAACATTGTCATAAGCTCCTCTCTTACACGTGCGGGTTATTTGTGTATCATTCCAGTCACGGTATTGTGCCTTTTTTTGTTATTTATTGAGCTCACAGTAGCAGAAATCTTCGATTTTTGCCAAAGTTCAAAAGGAAACAAATCATGCCAAAGTCAAATACACATCAACTAGTGAGTCTGATGTTCTTTCACAAGTTCACTGATATTATTTATACCATTTTCTACACTAATTAGCAGTCTGCATAACAGTAAATCTTCCATTTTTTGTGAGAATAAAAATTCAATGTGGAAAGCAAAAGAATGTAAGAGGGGCATGGGGACATAACTAATGAACAGAGGAAATATTATTTTAGTGCCAGGAATGTCTTTTTTATTCTGGACCCTATTTGGAAATTGGCATCTTTGAAATTTGTGTGAAATTGGCAAAATTGCTAAATTCTGACTACTTTATTGGATAGTTGAAATCGGTAAATGGATAGTTTCTTGTACTCATTTGATAGAAAAAATGGAGTTCTAACAAAAGAGTTATGATTTTTGTCGACTAGTATACTGGAAATTGGCTGAAAAAAGGGCTCAATAGTCGCCGATACATAAACATCGTCGAGACCGCTAACTTTACAAGAGCATAATTCCGTAATTTTTATATCAGTTTCATACTTTTGGTGTCATTATCATCGGGAAAAGATTCTCTATCTTTTGATAAGAAAAAATAATTTATTTTTTTTTAATTTTGGCAACCCTGAGAACAAGTCTGGGCAAGGGCCTGGTGACCCTGAAAGAATTAAATGTTTATCTGTAAAGATCTTCAAGATTAATCAAAAGTTGTATATAATAATAATTATATTAACTAATAATTGAGTAAACAATTTGACTTACACACAACCATCTTTAATTTTTATTATATTCTTGGAGTATAATAATATTAACCCTTCCAGGGTTTTTTGATGTACAGTGGACCCCCGCATAGCGACCTTAATCCGTGCAAGAGGGCTGGCTGTTATGCGAAATGTTCGGTATGCGAATGAATTTTCCCCATAAGAAATAATGGAAATCAAATTAATCCGTGCAAGACACCCAAAAGTATGAAAAAAAAAAATTTTTACCACATGAAATGTTAATTTTAATACACACAAACTGAAAAAGGCATGCACAATTACATGACACTTACTTTTATTGAAGATCTGGTGATGATTGATGGGATGGGAGGAGGGGAAAGAGAGTGTTAGTGTTTAGAAGGGAATCCCCTTCCATTAAGACTTGAGGTGTCGAGTCCTTTCTGGGGTTACTTCCCTTCTTTTTAATGCCCCCTAGGACCAGCTTCAGAGTCACTGGACTTCTTTCGCACAACATATCTGTCCATAGTGGCCTGTACCTCTCATTCCTTTATGACTTCCCTAAAGTGTTCACAACATTGTCAGTGTACAGGTTGCCAACACGGCTTGCAATAGCTGTGTGAGGGTGATTTTCATCAAAAAAAGGTTTGCACTTCAAGCCATTTTGCACACATTTCCTTAATCTTTGTAGTAGGCAATTCCTTCAATTTCTCTCCCCTCCTTTGAACCAGTTTCCTCAGGTCTGGCCTCTTGCTCTTGAAGTTGATCTATCAGCTCATCAGTGGTTAGTTCTTCATTGTCGTCCTCCACCAACTCTTCCACATCCTCCCCACTAACCTCCAACCCCAAGGACTTCCCCAATGCCACAACTGATTCCTCAACTGGGATACTCCTCTCAGGGTTAGCCTCAAACCCTTCAAAAAACCCTTTTGTCTACACATTCTGGCCACAGTTTCTTCCAAGCAGAGTTCAAGGTCTTCTTAGTCACTCCCTCCCAAGCCTTACCTATAAGGTTTATACAATTGAGGATATTAAAGTGATCTCTCCAAAACTCTCTTAGAGTCAGTTGAGTTTCTGAGGTCACTACAAAGCACCTTTCAAACAGAGCTTTTGTGTACAGTTTTTTGGAAGTTTGCAATAACCTGCTGGTCCATGGGCTGCAGGAGAGGAGTGGGATTAGGAGGCAAAAACTTCCCCCTTAATGAAGCTCATGTCCCCATAAAGTCGCTCTGCCACGTCTGTAGGATGACCAGGGGCATTGTCTAAACACCAGGAGGCACTTAAGTTCTAATTTCTTTTCAGTTAGGTAATCTTTCACATTGGGGGCAAATGCATGGTGTAACCAGTTATAGAAAAAGTCCCTAGTGACCCATGCCTTACTGTTTGCCCTCCACAGCACACACAAATTCTCCTTGAGGACATTCTTTTGCCTGAACGCTCTGGGAGTTTCAGAGTGATACACTAATAAAGGCTTAACTTTGCAATCACCACTAGCATTGGAACACATCAACAAAGTAAGCCTGTCTTTCATAGCTTATGTCCTGGAGTGCCTTTTCCTCCTGAGTAATGTAGGTCCTGCTTGGCATTTTCTTCCAAAACAGGCCTGTTTTTATCACAATTAAACACTGTTCAGGTTTCAGTCCTTCAGTTTTCTATGTACTCCTTGAATTCCTGCACATATTTTTCAGCCGCTTTGTGGTCCGAACTGGCAGCCTCACCATGCCTTATCACACTATGTATGCCACTACGCTTCTTAAATCTCTCAAACCAACCTTTGCTGGCCTTAAATTCACTCACATCATCACTAGTTGCAGGCCTTTTTTTAATTAAATCCTCATGCAACTTCCTAGCCTTTTCGCTTATGATCGCTTGAGAAACGCTATCTCCTGCTAGCTGTTTTTCATTTATCCACACCAATAAGAGTCTCTCAACATCTTCCATCACTTGCGATCTCTGTTTCGAAAACACAGTTAAACCTTTGGCAAGAACAGCTTCCTTGATTGCCTTTCTGTTGCCCACAATAGTAGAGATGGTTGATTTGGGTTTCTTGTACAACCTGACCAGGTCGGTGATACGCACTCCACTTTCATACTTATCAATGATCTCTTTCTTCATCTCTATTGGAATTCTAACCCTTATTGCTGTAGGGTTGGAACTAGAAGCTTTCTTGGGGCCCATGGTCACTTTTTCCAGATAAAGCACCGAAAACACTGTAATAATACGAAATATTCCGATTGTATGCTTGAATGTTACCGCGGAGGCTGGCTGGTAAACAATGCCACCGGCAGAACATATGAGGCTGGCTCAGGCCGCACATTGGACGCGTCTCGGACGAAGGGCGCTGAGCGGGTTTTTGGGCGGTATGCGAGGCAAAATTTTAGCGATCAAAGCATCCGGTATGCGGATTGTCCGTTATGCAAGGCGTCCGGTATGCGGGGGTCCACTGTACTAGTTTGCCTTACGCACCAGGGTTATTGATGTACTAGAACACCTAAATTCTAGCGCCTTCAAATCTAGCGAGAGAAAGCTGGTAGGCCTACATATGAAAGAATGGGTCTATGTGGTCAGTGTGCAGAGTATAAAAGAACCCTGCAACACACAGTGCATAACAAGAAAAAAAACTTTGTGTTTTTGGATTAAAACAGCCACTTAGCTCTGTATTTTCATATGGTATTTATGGTTGTATTCTAGTTTTCCTTGTCTCATTTTATAAAATGGAAGACATATTACAGAAATTGAGATCATTTTGATTGGTTTCACAATGAAAAGTACCTTGAAATTGAGCTCAAAGTAGCAGAAATCTTCGATTTTTACCAAAGTTCAGAAGTAAACAAATCAGCCAAGCGTCCAATATATGTCAACTGGTGAGTCTAATATTCTTTCACAAATGCACTAATATTATTTATACCATTTTTACACTAATGCAGTAGTCTGCATAACAGTTAATCTTCTATTTTTTGTAAGAATAAAAATCCAAAGTGGAAAGCCTGGGGACATGACTAACGAACAGAGAACTTGGCTACTTTAGTGCGCAGAATGTCTTTCTTGTTTTATTCTGGACCCTATTTGTAAATTAGCATTTTTTGAAATTTTGTGTGAAATTGGCAAAATTGCTAAATCTTACCACTTATTGGATAGTTGAAATAGCTAAAATGGGTGTTTCTCTTGTACCATGTCGATAGAAAAAAAATAATATCTAGTGAAATAAATATGATATTTTGTCGACTATTACAGAGGAATTGGCCGAAAATTGGCTCAAGGCGAAATCGCCGATGCTAACTGTTCAAGGAGCATAATTTCCAAAGTATCCATCAAATTTCATACTTTAGGTGTCATGATGGATGGGAAAAGATTATCTTTTATAAGAAAATTTTTTTTTAACCGAAAAATTTTGACCCAGAGAATAAATTTAGGAGAGGGCATCTCGACCCTAAAAGGGTAATACAGCCTCTCTTGCATTTAAAGACATACTCGTTTAAAAACCGACACCACAGACTTAAGATGTTATATTCTGACCATTTTGGCATATCTCAATAATGTATAAGAACATAAGAACATAAGAATGTAGGAACACTTCTTAATGCCTACTGGCCCATACGAGGCAGGACCTTATCAAAACGACATCAACTAAAGCTACTCAATAAATGACTCCCGTACCCCTTAACACCAATCAAATCCACCCCTCCCACTCATATAATTGTCCATATCTCTTAAAGCAACCCATGGTCCTAGCCTCTATCACCCCAACTGGAAGACTGTTCACGCATCTACAACTCTGTTAGAAAACCATACTTACCTATGTCCTTTCTAAATCCTAAATTTATCCAACTTAAAACCATTATCCGGTTCATACCTAGGTTCAACACCCAGTACTTTTATTAATTGTCTCCCTTGTTTTATGCCCATCAACCACTTATACACTTCAATGACATATCACCCCGTCATTTCTACGCCCTCCCAAGAGTGAAGATTTAAGGCTTTAAGTCTAATCTTCATACTGAGGTTCCTACACAGTAAATCATTTTTAGTCCATCTTCTCTGTTATGTTCACTAATGGAGTCTAGTCCTCTGTATTAAAGATGGGACCAAAACTGAGCAGCATAATCTAAATTGAGGCCTCACTAGTGATGTATAGAGCTGTAAAATAACTTTTTGATTTCTTTACTATACTCTTGAGATAAATCCAAGTAATCTGTTGCCCTTGTTGCGCATACACACTAAGCACGCTGTCTTGGGCTTTAGAGATTTCTGCTTACCATACTCCCAAGACTTTTTCCACATTCGTATGACCAAGCTCTACTTCACCAGTTATAGCCCTTCGTGGGTTTATTTTCATTACCAAGGCAAGTACCTAATCATTATCCCCATTAAACATCATCTGCCAATTTTCAGACCAAACATTAAAATTTTTGGGTTCAAATCGTCCTGGATTCATTTGATATCCTCCTCAGAGTGAATTATACGGCCTATCTTTGTATCATCAGCAAACCTTACTCATGTCACTAGTAATCACTTCATCAATGTCATTAATGTAAATTAGGACAAGAGAGGGCCTAAAAACTGATCGCTTGTGGAATTGCCACTAGTTACTAATGCCCCATTCAGATTTCACTCCATTAATGGTAACTCCTGTCTTCTATTGGTAAGCCAATGCCTCAATCCGATACCATGAGCTGCCCACTTTTTCTTAAGAGTCTCTTGTGAGGTACTCTTCGAAGGCTTTACTAAAATCCAAAATAAACAATATCATATTCCTTAACACTGTCAACCTGCCTCAAATGTTCTATTGAAGAACGCCATAAGTTTTGTCAGGCAGGTAACGACTCTCGAGAATCAAGCAGAATTCAATAATCAAGTTAGCTCTTCAAGTGACCTTCTGATAATGTCAGCATAATTGAAATTCTAATAACTTGCCCACAATAGATGTCACTAATTGCCGTAATTTGAAGAGTGGACTTATCCCCTGATATGAATATAGGAACCACCAATTTAGCCCTCCTCCACAACTCTGGCACAACACTGGTAAAGGATTGACGCATTGAATACACTCGTTTTAATGCTGACATAAGCTCCATCTTGCATTCCTTAAGTACCCTTGAAAACAACTCATCGGGTCCCGGGGAACTATATTGTTTACAGTTTGTTCTACAGATTAATAACCATGTCCTCGTGACAGAAATATTAGTTAACTTAAATTCATCAGAACTAAATAATTGTTAATTACTGGAATCTCATACACTTCCTGGTACAAACTGACAAAAAAATAGTCATTAAATAAGGAACACATTTCCATTCATTATCCATCAGCTGTCCATTTCCCAGATTTCAGAGTCTACTTTTCTTCACCTTCGTCCTATACACTTGAAAGAACACTTGGATTAGTCTTTGATTCATCGGGGCTCTGGGTGGCTTGGTGGTTAACGCTCTTGCTTCACAAGGTGATGGCCTGGGTTTCAATTCCCAGCCAGAAGTAAAACAAAGGACGTGTTTCTTTCCACCTGTTGCTATGTTCCCCATCAGTAAAATGGGTACCTGGGTGTTAGTCGACTGGTGTGGGTCCATCCTGGGACACTGACCCCCCCCCCCTAATTTGCCCGAAATGGCGGACATAATCAAGACTTTCTATATAGTAGCATGTCATTAGTGTTATCACTAGGGCTGTATAACCCTGTACATGTACTTGTAGTAAGATAAAGATCTTTCTTTCATTCAAACACACCGGCTGATTTCCCTACCGAGGCGGTGTCCCAAAGAAAACGAAATTTTCTCCCTTTTACATTTAGTAATATATACAGGAAAGAGGTTACTAGCCCTTGCTCCCGGCATTTTAGAGGTCGCCTCTTACAACACGCATGCTTAACAGGAGGAAGAATTCTTGTTACACTTCCCCAAGGAGATAAGGGGAAATAAACAAAATTAAGAACTAGAAAAAAATCCAGTAGAAGAAAAACCCAGAGTGATGTGGTATTATAATAGTATGTACATTTATGTGTATGTGTGACCTAAGTGCTAATTAGAAGTAGCATGACGTACCTGAAATCTGCATGGTCATGAGACAGAAAAAAGGGACACCAGCAATCCTATCCATCAGTGTAAAACAATACAGGCTTTTCGTTTTACACTCACTTTGGCAGGACGGTAGTACTCCCTGTGTCGGTTGCTGTCTACAACCTACTACCTAGTAAAATCAAGATATTTATTTATTTATTAGCACTCTAATTATCATAGTCACATTTAGCCTTCTACTTCACCTTTGATACTTCCTCTTTTAAGCTGAAACATATTGGTCATTAAGGTTACCCTCTCCTCTTCTAATGCAACCTATAAATTCCCCTTTTCTCCCCTAATAGATGCTTTAGCCTCCGGTTAACCCATTGGATCGTTATTATAGGACCTAATTTCTCCTCTGGGGAATTATAACTCTGAGCACTGTTACATTATTAAGAAAACAATCATAAAAGCATATCCCTTCATATTCAAAAGTATGATTATCGTCCAATAAAATCATTACGATAACCCCAATCAAGATTAGACAGATGTTTCCCTAAGTCCATTATAACCGGCAGAACAAAATCAGGGATTTTTACTGTATTATCATTATTCTTGCATTCCCAATTATGCTAAAAGTGATGGATTTGTGATCACTTGCCAGCCCCAACGCCAATGTCTTCAGTGATCCTCAATTATTCACGAGGTGTTTCCTATTTTACAAGACATAGTCTAGCAAATTATTACCCCTGGTAGGCTCAGTTTTACACTCTGTTTCAGAAAACAGTCCTGAACTGTTTCATGAAGTCACTGGACTCTAGATTACCTTCAAAGAATTCCAGTCAATTATGGCTAAAGTTAAAGTCCCCTACTAATGACTATGTTACTGTGTCCAGAAGCCCTAACAATTCATCCCAAAAAT
The DNA here is from genome assembly GCF_026875155.1 of Cherax quadricarinatus. Lineage (NCBI taxonomy): Eukaryota > Metazoa > Arthropoda > Malacostraca > Decapoda > Parastacidae > Cherax > Cherax quadricarinatus. The sequence continues at coordinate 32,035,349 of NC_069457.1, read as the reverse complement.
CTCCCTCTATCGTGATCCAAGCCTGGAGGTCGGTATATTAAACTAGAATTAGTTGTTTTCTTGACCCTCCAACGAACTCTACCCAAACAACTCGGTTACTGCTCCAACTATTTTATACCTGTTTTTTATGCAACAATTAATATTTTCCTCGAACATACAATGTAACTCCTCCCCCCTTCCCATTACATCAATCCACAATTTGAACAACTAAAATCCTGGAAATATTACACTCAAAGTCAGTCATATCCCGACTCTTTAAAATCATACCACGTTTTCATGTTAATGCAATGATATCAAAGTTCCCAGCATCATGCTACCAAACGTAGTTCATTAATTTTATTTCTTGCACATCGACTGTTAGCAAAAAATACCACATAGTTTTTTTCTCTGCACATTTTTCCTATTCCATCTATGTTTTTTACACAATTTCTGAATTTATCATTACCCAGAGTACACCATGACAGTTACTATTAAGGATTCTTAAATCAGAGCATAAAGTCAAAAATATCCATACTCATTCTTAATCATTTCTAACCATACCTCTAACAATCCTAGTTAAAGTCCTAACAAAGCCCCCTGTAATTCAGCTAAGTTATTACAATATACAGTCACTACTATATAAACATTTACAAATAAAACAGCAATGTAATAAATGAGCAAAAGGTGACCTTACAACAATACCAAAGATGGTTGACACAAACCCACTATCATTATATTATGCTCCTCACATAGTATAAATTTGTATACCGTCGTGGTCTAAGGAATTAACTCTGTTTTGAGTGAGGAGAAGCAATAATATAATCAAGGTGCTAAACCTGAAAAGGTTATAAAGCACTGCAGGGTGGAAGTTGTGCTCAAGAAGTATATACAAAGTCATAGACTATGTGTTGTAAGAGTGTGCAAAAAGGTAGGGTTAGGAAGGTTTGTGACCCAAAGCACAAATTTGATGGAAAACTTTTGGAATTATGCTCATCACAAATTTAGTAAGTCAAGCATATTTACTTAAAAAAAAAAAATTCCAGTGATTTTGCCTCTTTTCTGCCCTAAATTTGGGCCAATTCCAGTCTCCCCGACCAAACTCATAGCTATGACGTTAGAACTCCTTTCATTCTATCAACTTGAGTACAAGAAACTGCCCATTTATCTGATTTCAACTACTCAGTAAAAGTGATCAGAAAGATCCTAATTTTTTCCAATTTCACACAAATTCAGAAAGACCATTTTCAAAATAGGGTCAGATTAAATAATGAAGACATTCCTGACACTAAAATAACATTTTCTCTGTCATTAGTCACCTCTCGCAGGAGCATTTCTTATATTATGCTTGCTTTCATTTCAAATTTATTCACACACAAAAAAAAAAAAAAACGAAGATTGCTCTTATCTATCACTTGTATAATTATAATAATTTATACTATTGAAACTATTGTACAACTTAAATAACAATAAATTTCTTAAGTATTAAGTAGTCTGTAAGCATAAATTAAGTCTGCCCAAAATACCTAGACATGATAGTGGCTCTTAGTATTTGTGGTTTGTGTTTTTTTTTTTTGTTTTTGTTGGTTTTTTTGTTCTGCAACACATTACTGTAAACAGTGGAATCTCAAATTTCAATGTAATCACTTATTGGAACACTTCAAAAAACGACCACTTTTTTTCGACCAACTTTGTCCCCATTAATGAACTCGCCCCTATTTCAAAACTGCCGGTACGGATCAGTCCGCCAGCCCACAGTCCGACGTCCCCGCACAGCACCGTGAGCCAGTCTGCATTGTTTGATGCTGATGGAACACTAACCTGTCCTCTCAATTAAACATTTCACGATTAATTCATTGGTTCATCTTGTGTGCTGGATAATAAGCTACCATAGCCCAAAAGAAACTTGCTAGTGGTACCCCATGGTAAAAGAAAGTGAAAAAACACCATAGATGTGAAGAAGAAATATTACAGAAGTATTAGAGGATTGCGAATTTGTTGAGCTTGCCAGGAGTATGGGAAATACAAGTTGAGCATTGCTTGTTATCCTGGCAAAGAAAGAACTAATCAAGGATGGCTGATGTTGAGAAAGTTTTATTATTATTAATTATATTATAAACACACTAGCGATTCCCACCAAGGCAGGTGGCCCGAAAAATGAAAAACTTTTCACAATTATTCACTACATTTCTGTCCTTGCCAGAGGAGTGCTTACACTAGAGTTTACAAAACTGCAACTTAACACCCCTCCTTCCGAGTGCAGCACTGTACTTCCCCATCTCCAGGACTCAAGTCCAGCTGCCGGTTTCCCGTGAACCGCCTTTCATAAATGTTTACTTTTGCTCCTCACTCCAACACACTTTTCCAAGTATTATAAATTATTTGTCTCCATTTACTCCTATCAAATATGCTCATAGCTTGCTTGCTGGAAGTCAAAGCCCCTCACAAACCAAAACCTCCTTTACCATCTCCTCCTCCAATCCTTTCTGGGCTGACCCCTACCCCACCTTCCTTCACTACAGATTGATACTCTCTTGAAGTCATTCTGTTTTCTTTCCATATCTCTACATGTCGAGTAGGGTGTTAGACAGTAACCACCCCAGGAAGTACTACAGTCCTGCAGATGACTGTGGGAAGAAAAAAAAACATAAACCTGTAACTGTTTACATGATGGTACGATTGCTGGTGTTCTTTTTCTGTCTCATAAACACGCTGGATAACGGGGGGATATCTGCTACATCTACTTAAACTTATGTCACACTTCACAGGCATGCATAGCATATAATTTATATATAAAGATACCATACATCTAGTTTTTCCTCTTTTCTAAATTAGCTCTTGCTTCTTCTTTATTTCTTGTATTGTCCTTGGGGAAGTGAAAAGGAATCTTTCCATCATAATCCATGCCAAGTCGTATGAGGCGACTAAAATGCCGAGAGCAATGGGCTAATAACCCTTCTCCTGTAAACATTTACTAAAAAAAAAGAGAGAAGAAAGGTGTTAATATGCCCTATCCAAGAAAAGACCACAGACAAATCGCTCAGGTTGAGAGGCTGTTTGCTTGGGTGGATCAAGGATAAAGAGATGGCATGTGATTAGTGTTGATGGAGCAGGAGATGATTATTTGTGAAAAGGCAAGGAAGTTGCATGCTGATTCAAAGATTAAGGGAGATTTTGCACCATGTGGAGATGATGTCCAAAATGTTTGTGGAGAAGTTGTCACCCTGAGCAAGCAGAAACAAGCCATTTTTGCAACAATTTCAGTGACAGAACCATGGCCCATTTTAGAAAACTAAAGAGGTGCAAAACAGAGAAATGTGGACAGTTATTTTGAGAGACAGGGGTCCAGTGACTCCAAGCTGGTCCTAGTGTATGAAAAGACAGAGAAGGGAAGTTACCACCAGAGAGGGTTTGATACCTGAAGTCCTCATGAGAGGGAATTCCTAAGAATTATCGTTAAAAACTCTCTCCTCTCCTCCTCCCTATCTTCAGATGCCATCACCAATCTTTAATAAAGGTAGGTAGAAATGTTATTTTATATGTTTATTTTAGCTTTTTAATACATACATAATTGTACACTATATTTGGTGTATGTAAAACTATAATTAATCTCTATAAAACGTATTTTTTTGTGTGAATATTTTTTGGGTTTCTGGAATGGATTAATTGTATTTCAATTATTTCTTATGGAAAATGTTGCTTCGCTTTTCAAACTTTTCAAATTTTGAACTAGCTTCTGGAATGGATTAAGTTCGAAATTTGAGATTCCACTGTACATAATCTCAATGTACTCAGTTGAAAAGAAATAAAATTGACTATTGACTAATATCAATCCATTCATGACCTCATATTAAACCAGCCAGTTGCTTGTGTATTGGATGCACAACGTGATTTGTTTAGTCTTGAACATTGGGAAAAATTGAACATTTCCGCTACTTTGAACTCAATTTTAAGCTACTTTTAGTCTGCAAACGATTGACAATCATCCTCCATCTCAATCTCTCAAACCTGAGTGAAATTAAATTTAGCTTACAGAAACCTCTAATTCTATAAAATATTTTCCATTCTATCAAGGACTCCATGTACAGACAGTGTTTACAAGCTGTTTCATTCGATCCCATGTGTACCTGCAATATGTTTTGTATTATTCCAGTGTTTTTATTGCTGGTAACTGCTAAATAAGCCACCATGGTCCCCAAGAATGCTTCTAGCACCAAGCATGTGGTAAAAAGGATGAGAATTACAATGGAAATGAAGAAAGAGATCACTGAAAAATATGAAAGTGGAGTGCGTATGTCTGAGTTGGAAAGGCTATGTAACAAACCCCATCTAACCATCAGTAATATCTTGGTGAACAGTAATGAAATCAAGAAAGCTGTTGTTGTGAAAGGTGCAAGTATGTTTTCAAAACGGAGATCACAAATAACTGAAGAGGTGGAGAGACTATTGTTGGTGTGGATAAACGAAAAACAATTATCAGGAGATAGTGTTTCTCAGACAGCAATATGTGAAAAGGCAAGGCAGTTGAATGATGATCTCATTAAGAAAATGCCTCCAAATAGTGATGATATTGATGAATTTAAGGCCAGCAATGACGGGTTTGTGAGATTTAACCCTTTGACTGTCGAAAGGCCCAATTGTGAAGTGTCTCCTGGTGTCACAAAATATTCGAAAAAAAAGTTATTTTTTTCTTATGAAAATGTTAAGATTATTTTTCTGATTGTTTTAGTCCCCCCAAAAAAAAAATCCCATCAGTACTTACCGAGATATAGAGTCCTGAACTTTGCTGAAATTGATCTGCGAACGGCAACAGCAGCGACTGCCGCTCACCCGGTAAACTTTGATTTACTTGTATTCGATGGTTTCTTGTTTTTTTTCACTATTTTATTTTTTCACATAACTTTTGTGGCCTGTGAGACCAAATTATTGTGCAATGTTCAAATATACACTTGTTGAATGTAACACAATTATAGCAAAAATACTCGTATCATTATAATGTTGCTAAAACTTGTTTACACAAACAAACAATGCAAACAAATGTTTATTATGATTGTTCTATAATATATATACATGTGTACAATCACTGGACACTTTTCTAGAACTGCTGCAGCTTGTGGAATTCTTTGAAACATGGGTATAAGCACAATGGTGTCTTACACTCCTCACACATAAAACGAGTGTCTCTGCCTTTTTGTGGGCGTTTTGTGATATGTCCACAGACAAAACACCTCTTCTGAGCATTTTTCTTGGCAGTAGTAGCAGGCAGTGGTATGGGGTAGTGATCACCAGGCCTCAGACGAGAGGACATGTGTTTATAATTTCGTGGGTGCTGGTCTATTCCAGGCATTGTTCCTTGGTACTTGAATATATTTGTCTGATGACTGACAAACAAAATTCACCATATTTGGGTTTTTTCTTGGTCTTCAACTTATGCATATTATAAGCATTCAGCATGGAAATGTCAAGAAGATGGAAAAACAGTTTTATGTACCACTTATAACTCTTGCGAACACAGTCAGCAAACCCAATCTTCATGTCACATTTGTCCACTAAGCTCATAATGAGGTTGTAATCCATCACAGCTGCAGGTTTTACAATGGGTTCATTGGTCTCTCTATTCTGCTTGCCAGTGTCTAGCATTTCGTGTCGGTGAACTGATGTCAGCAGTGTGACGTCACGTTTGTCATGCCACCATAATGCCATGATGTCATTGGCAGCAAACACCTGCACTTCACCTCTACGACTGCCAGCATCGAACCTAGGCACATGTTTACGATTTCCACGCACTGTACCACACACATCTGTCATGTTCACTCACAAGAAATCACTGAGTATAGGGCTTGTGTACCAGTTGTCAGTACAGGAAGGCCCCACTTATACAGCTGGTTAGGTTCCAGGCTACCGCCGTAAAGCGGAAACTGCCATAAAGTGGAACACCCTTTTTTTCCACTTACAAATGCATACAAACACTAGATAACAAGTTTACACTAACATATATTAAGTTAGCAATAGAACCAGGCATCAAAAAACAATAAAAAAGTACAATACACACATAGTGCACTCATTACTTACCTTAAAATATTTATAGTCTTAATCTAGGGTGAGACAAGTAGTATTTATTGTAAGAAATCAAGTGTGGTATGTATGGTAGTCAGCCGGGCTACCATACCAGGCCACCCCCACCCACACATACTATTCTATGATATTTAAGCATCCCAGAGCGATAAAATGTATATACGTTTACTCAATTACTTACCTTAAAATTAGGGTGAGATGAGTAGTATTTATTGTAAAAAATCAAGGTGGTATGTATGGTAGTCAGCGGGCTACCGTACCGGGCCCAAAACCCCACCTACACATAATATTCTTTTTACTTTTAAAGCATCCCAGAGCGAAAAAATGTATATACAGTTCACTCATTACTTACCTTAAAATATTTGTAGTCTTAATGTAGGGTCAGGGTAAGTAAATAAGATAAAATGAATAAATGAGAGAGAGAAAGAATGAGTGCATGAGAGAGGACAGGCGCAGAGTTATGTAAACAAACCAGGCGAAGGTAAGTTTTGTAAACAAAGTGTACACGTTGGTTTGTGTACAAGTTACATTGTGTACAGGTTGTCTCTACATTGTTTACGGTAGAATAAATAAAGAAGAACACTCCATTCTCATGTAACATCATTTTGAGAAGAAATGATGCTCTGTGTGAAGGCAATGGAAAAAGTCACTCTGACTTTTTTGGGTTATCCTAGGTTCTCTACACATATGTTATTGTATGATAATCTAGTAACTGTATTTGTGTTTTACCTGAATAAACTTACTTACATAGATACGAAAGGAATAATTTTCTACAGTTACCCCCAGTAACACATATTCTCTTATGTTAGATTAGAGAAAATGTTATTCTTGGCATCACTTGTACAAGTTATCTTGCTCCCACATCTTATATTTATGTTTATTTATTCTATTGTAGGGTGTATTTATCATCTTTTTATGTTATATATCGTGTTTATTATATAATTTTGAAAAAAATATCATGGATGGATTAATGAAAATGTGTATATTAACGTAATATACAACATTTAATGAGACTCGGTGATTATTATTATTATTATTAGCATTTCTAATATGGCGTCACTTGTGCAAGTCGTCTGCTACCACTGATTTAAATAACAATAAACTGGAGATTCTATGGTTTGAAGTGCTGCTTCCTAAGACCAAACCCATCTTAGTGGGGACTAGTTACCGCCCTCCTACCCAGGACCAGTTCTTAGAAGACTTTTCCAGAGTCTTGTCCGGAGTTGAAAACAATTGTGAGACAATAATACTGGGCGACTTTAATATCTGTTTTCAGCAGCAAAATAACGGGCTATGCAAAAGGTATAAGCAAATACTAGGATTAAATAGTTACACTCAACTAATTAATACTCCAACCCGGATCACACAGTTCTCAGCCACCCTAATTGACCACATACTTTGTAACCGCTCTGAGAACATTAGTCAGTCAGGCGTCATTACCACAGGTCTTAGTGATCATTTCATCATTTACTGCACCAGGAAAATAACTAGGGATAGGATAGGCCTACACAGGACAATAAAAATGAGGTCAACTAGAAACTACAGTAAAAAAAAACACTGGTAAATAGGCTACCAATTGTGACTGGACAGAGATAACAAGTTGCACGGACGTAAACGATGCCTGGGAAAAAAATTTAAAAACAATGTTCACTACCCTCCTTTATAATATTGCACCAGTTAAAGAGGTTAGGATAAG
>NC_069457.1:32016033-32027102 GCF_026875155.1 Cherax quadricarinatus | reverse complement strand
TCAAAACTGTTCCTGAGAGATAGGACCAGTGGGTAATGGAGGAGTAAGGAATCTAACGTGATCTGGACAGTCATTAAGTCGGGCACCTCGTCCAGCCATCTCTAGAGTCTAGATCTGATCTAGGATAAGTACAAACAGGTGTAGCATACACTGTACTAGTATGTGGCTGAGTCATACTACCAGCTACACTCTGTACTATGGTGTCAGTGAGGCGGGAAGGTGTGAGCGGAGGTTCACTAGGCTCAGACACTTCTGCTGTAGTTGCTCTTTCTTCTACGTCATCAAATAGAGTCATACTTCCTAATTGTGACACTAGGCTTTCTGAATCTGAATCATAATCAGACATCTCTGTATGAGCAGGAAACAATATATCTTTAATAAACACTCTGACAGTTTCTGCAGTGTAATTCCTGTTATACATCACACCGAGATATTTGGCTACTCGCCAACATGTCTGAAGTTTTAATGTACTTAACTCAGACAAAGTCAGAATATCAATTAACTGTTTCACTTTGGTATATATCATGAAAATAAATGTACTACGAGAGAGTGTTTATGGGAAACTGTAATCCTAATAGGAATTTTAGTGTTGGTTGTCTTAGAGCTAGAACTCATAAACAGTATTTCCATCTCCTTGGATCAAGAGACTCAGTCAGGTACATACATCCACCTGGTATATTGTACAAGACTAAACTCAAAGTCTTCAGATTAAGAAAGTACTCAAAGTGTTTGACCATAGAGTTACTAGTAAGTCAAACTGGAAAATTTCTCCAACACCTTGGATCAAGAGCATCCTGGACAGGCCCCCATTTATTACAAAAAACACGATTCTAAAAGCTTAGAGATCTCCAGTGAATACTAGAAAGGACTGCCCTTCTAGCATCCAGCCTGTTACTGGGTTTTCATAACAATTAGTCAGTATCCTTGTCCAATTATCCATTAGAATTCAGTATGAATTATTAGTGCTTCAGGATTACAACTGGTAGGCTACTAACTAGAGAAATTAAAACTTAATACATTTATTAACAATTGAGTAGTCTAGGCGTATATCAAATTAAATTAAATCAATATCAACAAAATAAGAATAACCACTTCTCTCGAGTACAATATTATTGTGCTGAAAGCACATGTCATATTTATAATTCTTAAGTACCGTCTGGTACATTAACATTTACTAAGATATTACAAACATGTACAAGTAATTTTGTGTGTATGTGTGTAAGTGCTCTAAGTATTTCGCTATGTCTCACGACTCAACTAGACTTAAACAAGTGACTGACAAAGTCCTCACATAAACTAACTTCTTGACTGACTGGCAACCAGAACAGTCTGCTTGAACAATAAAAAGAATGCTAAGCCCAATATCAATACAACAAGCAACTGCGACACAATCAGGACAAGGAGATAATATAACGAACGACTCTAAGTAGGGACCATCAGCAGATCCTCCACAAAAGTCACAAAACTCCCATACTACTGAATCTAAGTTCAGCATAAGAAAATCACCGACTGTGACAGTACACAGATACCAGTACAAGTTAGGTCAGAAGCTTCAGCTAAGGACCTGAGTTGCTCAGAGTGTCTTTGCAACACACAACCTCAGTACAATGTTGAAAATCACCAAGTCTATACAATGTTCTGTGAACAGAGTCTCCAGAACTAACAAGAATAATGAGACAAGAGACTATCTTTCAACAAGGGCCAATAAGGTAGACTTAGGCTCTTGTCAAGAATACATCCAACTACCAAGTGAGTCTAGACCAGACTGAATACTTCAGGCGAGGTGAGGACACCCCCCATCGATCACGTGATAGCTCTGTGGGTCGCTGCCCAGCAAGAAGCCGGCAGGGAAATGAGCAAAGGGCGATAATTACAGTAGTTAGACAATCAAGACTTGAACTGAGCACATAATATGTCACATCCTACCTAACAACATAACTACATTTACGATTTAGCTATTATAGCAAATATAAGCAACGTAAAATTATATGAAAAGGTAATAATTATATATATACATATTAATCATTGCAACCAATTCAGAGGTTGCAACAGTTTATTACTATTGTTTTATAATATATATACATATGTATAGTCAATGAACACTTTCCTAGAACTGCTGCAGCTTGCGGAAATCTTCAGAACATGGGTATATGCAGAGTGGTATTTGATACTCCTCACTCATAAAACGAGTGTCTCTGCATTTTTGTGGGAGTTTTGTGGTATGTCCACATACAAAACATCTCATCTGAGCACTTTTCTTGAAAGCAGTAGGAGGCGTTTGTATGGGGTAGTTATCACCAGGCCTCAAACAAGATGGCATGTGTTGGTAATTTCGTGGGCACTGGTCTACTGCAGGTGTTGCTTCTTGGTACTTGAATATTATTTGCCTGATGACTGACAAACAAAATTCACCATATTTTGGTTTGTTGTTTGTCTTCAACTTGTATATTTTATAAGCATTCAGCATGGAAATATCAAGATGGAAAAAAAGTTTTATGTACTACTTAATCTCTTGTGTACACAATCTGAAAACCCAATCTGCATGTCACACTTATCCACTAAGCACATATTGAGGTTGTAGTCCATGACAGCTACAGGTTTTAGAATGGGTTTATTGGTCTCTCTATTCTGCCTGCCACTGTCTAATGTGACATCACATTTGTCATGCAACAGAAATGTCATGATGTCGTTGGCAGCAAAGGCCTACACCTCACCTCTGCGACTGCCAGCATCGAACCTTGGCATATACTTACAATTACCATGCAATGTGCCACACACGTCTGTCATGTTCACTCGCAAGAATTCACTGAGTAAGGGGCTTGTGTACCAGTTATTAGTACATAAAATATGCCCCTTACCAAGATATGGTTCCATCATTGTTCTAACTACATCACCAGAGATACCCAATAACAATGTATTACTGCCAGCCAGTGTGTACAATTATATCCAAAACCAGACCACTTTTGCAATCACACAGTACAAATAACTTTATACCAAAGTGTTTCCTCTTGCTTGGTATGTACTGCTTGAATGAGTCTTCCTTTGAACAAAATCAAAGACTAATCAATAAGAAGCTTCCTGAAGGAATAAAAATGCATACAACACTTTTGTTTCAGGTCCATGAACACATTTCTTATCTTATATAACCTGTCGCTTCTGTCAGGCCTGGTTTTGTCTGAAAAGTGTAACATACATAACAGTATCAAAAAACGATTGACTCCTAAACTAAAACCTGGGGTTGAAATCAGGATTTCCGTCCACCAGTATGTGGTTACAGTGTGCTTATACACATGTAGCATAAGCATTATTGAGGCAAAGAACAGGTACATCTCTGCCACAGTTGTGTCCTTCCACTGGTGTAGCTGTGATCTTGGTGAAAAAATTGTATTTGCCATGGTGTACTCATAGTATATGTATCCATCAGGGGTTCATCAAAGAATAAATGAAAGCATTCTAGTTCAATGGTATTGTTCCAAAGTGTACACAATGGCCGTATTCCATTTTGTGTTTCATCAAAGTCGTGGGGATTGGGAATAAAATCATCTTGCTGCCAATCCAAGATGCGGTGTACTGGTGGGTTCTGGATATTGAAATGAGGTTGTGGTTGAGCAGGTTGTGGTTGTGCACGTTGTGGTTGTGCAGAGTCAGCAGCATCGGTAGTACCATGGCCCACTGCTGGTGCCACATGACTCATGCCACCGCCACCATCGCCACCACCAGCATCACCACCACCATCACTTTCCCTACGCACATTACACATCCCAATTGTAACAATATCGTCATCTTCACTGTCAGGTTGTGGTGTAGGGCCACAGGGTACCCCCAGATTTACTCCTTTGCCTTGGAAGGGCATAAGACACTACCAGAACGCATGCTGCATCGAACATACTGCCGTTTCATTTGCCAATATTCCCCCTCACTGTCGAAACTCGAGCTATTTTCAATAACTTTGAAAATCACTATCATTATTCCCCCAGAACTTTTCACTGCTCAGATTTGTGCCTGAAAATGTTGGAAATGTTTCCTTTTCGTCCTGTTAAGAGTGAACGTGATGAGATGTGCGCAACAGAGGTAGACGTTCTGGGTCATCTGGGTTTCAAAGACTATTTACATTACACTGGGCATGCTTTTGGTCACACCCTCTTTAAAACCATGAAATTCACTTTCACTGGCACTTCCATCACTGATTAGAAATATCACTTGGGAACAGTTAGGACCTCCAATCCACCAAGGAGTGAGGTACTTCTTTTACTCGAGGCATGGTGAAAATGGACTACCAAGTGGCATTCCAAAAGCATACACTGAGTCCCAGATTTTTTCCAACAGGGTTGCCACCACCCACCACTCAGGCCCTTTCTCTCTTATGGAGGCCTACCAGTTTCTCCCGGCATGATTTGAAATTATTATTATTATAATAAAAAGAAGCGCTAAGCCACAAGGGCTATGCAGGCACTGCAGGGTAGGGAAGGAAGCGAGAAGTATTGGGCTGCTTAGAAGGGGGGAGGGAGATAGTAGGTTACAGAAAACAGCGGGCAGGGGATAGTGTGGCGATAGAGGGTAGCAAGAGATTGAGGTAAAAGGGCCGGAGGCATCAGGAGTATTGTGAAGTATAAAGTCAGTTGTTTGGTCCAAAAAGTCAATGAGTGGGAGGAGTCCGGAAGAAAGGTGGGAGGTTCTTCAGCGAGAGGGAAGGTAAAGAGAGAGCAGCAGAGCGAAGACGACGATGGAGCGTAAATTCTGCGTGCTCGGTGATAAGTGGGCAGTCCAACAGAATCTGGCTACTGGTAATGGAGCCTGTGCAATACTCACAAGAGAGGAGCAGGGCGCCTTCATGAGATATTCATGAGTAAGACGAGTATGGCACAATGCAAAGATGGTGAGAGTGTAGTCTACCAACCTCGGCATTGGCGAACAAGAAGGACGGCCAGTAACCTATGCTCGGTTAATAGATTGAAGTTTGTTACCGAGCACAGTAGACCAATGTTGGTTGCCAACGGGGTGAACGTTGGTAGCTATTGATTTATTTTTTTTTTTTTTGTTTTTTTACAGCCAAAATAGTCCGTAAATGGCATTACCTCTATAGGAATCTGGTAGGTAATGTACTTGCTGGACCGCGCAGCGTGTCTGCCTGTTAATTGGCCCTGTACGTCAAACATGACCAGGGACCCAACAAAAAACAATATTTTATGCTTGGTAATTATGTGGCATAGCCAAAGTTGGTACAGAGGACCTAAGGGGTGAGGTGTATCAAATTTCTGTGTAGCCTGGTAAAAGCACTAAGAGGGAAGAGTCTGAGACAACCACAAATGATGAAACAAGATAGATGCAATGCGGATAAGTGCTGCAAGAATGGCATACAATTCAGCAGTTAAAAATACTTAGCCGAAAAGATAGTAAAATGCCCTCGTACGGCGCTGTCTGGAAACTTTGCAGCGTTATCCTACACCATCAGAAGACTTAGAGCCATCTGGTACAGAGCAATGGCATGAGAATGAGAGTGGAAGTGGTCAAGAAAAGAGAGGGAAGCAACCATTAGACAGTTGGGCTTTCTAGCAAGGGAGAGAGCGGAGAGAGAAAGAACAGACTCGAACAGCTGGAAACTGGCAGAGGGGTAGGGAGAAAAGTGAATGCTACACGAACAAGAAAGGGGTAATGAAGAGGAAGACAGAGCAAATGAAGGCAAAGAGAGAAGGGATTAAGGGAATGGAGTAAACAAGGGCTTTGCGAACAAAAATAATGTCTACTAATTTCAGTGACCATTCTATAAAATGGAAGGATTGCAGAGAACACTGAGAGTGTACATAGTAGCGAAAGCAATGGGCCATAACGGCGATCGGTAAGGATGGATCGTTCGCTTCTGCATAGACGCTATCAAACAGGGGATGAGTGAAAAGCCACCAAGGCACTATAAACGTAATCCTTGGTGATGAATAGGGTTAAGGCAGATAGAGAAGTAGCAGGGAAGGCCACTGAATAGATGTGGTCACGATAATCAAGTTTCGATAAAAATGGAAGGGTGGAATGTAGGAGAAGGAAGGGTTTTTCTGACGATCAGCTCCCAATGGAAAGATGAGAGAGGAAGGGTTTTAAGAAGGTTCAGCCGGCTGTGACAAGTTGCCTTCAGAGAGGTTATATGAGGTTTCCAGATAACTACGGTCAAAAGAAGAGGACCAGAAACTTAACTGTATCACGATTAGGGATACAGAGCCATAGAGGTATAAAAAGGTGATTGGAGATGACAGACAGAGCGTCTAGTGGAAAGTAATTGGTGGGTTTGGGTTTTAGATGCTGGAAAATTTAAACCCATGTGTGGTGGCACAATTGGAACACTGTCGACCACTGTAATGAGTGACAGTTCAGCGCTGTACAGCCAATAGTTGAAGTCATCAACATAGAGTGATGATCCAAATATTTTTGATGGAAGACTAGAGGCCAAATCATTAATAAGCAAGGAGAGGAAAAAGTGTTTTGTGCTCAGAATCCACATCCCTGGGGGACACCTTCAGCTTGGATAAAGTCTGGGGGTGAGGGCAATTTATTAACCCGAACATGGAAATGTCTATCAGTTAAAAAGTTCTTAAGGAAGGATGGTTAGATTGCCTTGGAGGGCCTAAGGAGTAGGCTTGGGCCAAAATATTAACCTCAAGTTGTGTCATGTGCCTTTCAAGGTCAAAAATATGGCAATAAATGAGTGGTTATTCGCAAAGGCATTACGAAACATACTTAGGGTCTATGGTTTAGAACGTCCCTCATGAAGGACCATATTGATGAGTGGAGAGACTGTTGTGTGTTCCAAATACCACCTAAAAACGCAAATCTATTTACCAGGCATTCCATCACTTTGCAAACTGCACTGGTTAAGAGCATGGACGATAGTGGGAGGCTTTCATGTCCCGTTAGTGCTGGTTTGCAGAAGAAATAGGGAGAACAATGGCAGGATTTCCACAGCTCTGTGGGAGGAATCTCATGTGACCAAATAAGTTTTGTGGAAAAGGGTCCGTTAATAGGACTGCAAGGGCCGACTGCTGATGTAAATGTTGTAGGCTACGAGTATGAATTGTCGTTCGAGGCCCAGATCTGCCTCGATGGTCGGCAGAGCTGGAGTGTTGCCTCCAGTTCTTGAAGTGTAAAAAGGCACATTATACTGTTCTTCTCTGAGAGAAGAAAAGTCTAGGGTGCTAACTCTCTCGGCAGACTTTGAGGAAAGAAATGAGGGGCATCATAGATGGAAGCCCCTGAAGAAAAACGGGCAGATGTTTGCCAATTTCAATTGGCAACACCCTAAGGTGTTTGCTATATCAACACCGGCAACCCGCAGACAGAACTAGGAGCCAGGCCTAGGTTCAGGAGAATATTTACCACTCAGTTTTCGTAATTTTTCCAGACTGCCTCATAGAGGAGGCAGAGGTAATGTTGGGGCCTTATCTCAAAAGCAAGTGCGTTTTTAGCATCACGGATGACACAGCGAGCGATTGCATGCTTCTCTTAAAAATCAAAGAAGGTCTCTCATGTGGTTCTATTGTACCGGTACCTGCCCAATGCCAGCGGCTTTCAAACGTTACTGCATGAGCACAAGCAGGAGACCACCAAGGCATGCATTTCTTAGGAATGCCTGCCCGAAGTTTTGGGGTATAGAATGAGAAGCTGGGTTAAAACGGGGAAGGAAGAAGAAGAGTGTTGTAAAAGCCTCATCAATGGAGGACGAAGAAGGAAACCTCATAAAAACGTTAGTTGTGAGTAAAGGTTCCAATTGCCTGATTAAATTGCCAGACGTGGGTTTACGAAGAGGTGTCGTGGAATATGAAAGGGGAAGTAAGAATGATTCAGAAATGATCACTGTCTTGTAAATCAGGAGAACAGGACCAGGTGAAGTTAATGTGGAGGAGGGAAAGAGCAGACTGAGAGATCGATGCAAAGAGAGTGTGAGTCCAGGATCAAATGGGAGTGGTACCTGTATTTAAACATTGGAGGGGGTGGGGGTTAGCAAGAAAAGCCTCTAACCTGAATGCCACAGCGAATCACAGTGAAACCCCCCAAAAGGAAATGATGGGGCATTAAAATCGCCCAAGTTAACAGAAGCGCTGGGTGGCGGTAATGACGAAACAAGAAGGAATATCCGGAATTAAATGATGCCTGAGTGGAGAGAGAGAGAGATATAGAGAAACAGAGCGTTATACCACCTATGCAAGTGGATATGGAGCTGCTGGTGTATGCAGCAAAGTACGAACAAATAGCTGATGGTATGGAATATCAGTGCATAGAGGGGAAAAAAAAAGAAGGGCACTTTCATTAAAATGTCCCATCAGGAAAAGGATCTTAAGAATACAATAAATTATAGCCTGAGATGGGAATAGATAACAGCAGAGTATAATTTTGGTTCCTGTAAGCAAACACCAACAGGGGAAAAACTGGGAGGAGTAAATCTGAAGCTCACTCCGATTAACTGAGAGTGCAATTATTCCACTATAAATAGGCCTGATTGGCAATGATAAAGATATCTGAAATCTGCAGATCAATAAGGGCTCTATATGACTATGGGTTAGAAAAGTCACATGCGGATGGCAGCGGAAAACGTTCAAGCAGCGAAGGAATGGTGCGCGTGTGAAGAAGGAGTGCACAGATGGAGGAGAAGGAGAGAGAAGGAAAACAGAGGGTAGATCAGAGTCCATTGATGGTTTGGTCTCTGCAATATATTCAGAGATTGCTTCAAGGTGTTAGGATTCAGGAGATTTCGGTATGGGGGACAACATTGGAGATGGTAGGGGGGTGGATGAGTAAAGAATTGGAACTGTAATGGACCTGTACCAAGGTAGGGGGGGTGAGAGGGGGGGGTGGAGAAACTGGAGAAGAAGCATGGAAAAGGAAAGAAGAGGCAGAAACCTGGGGGTGGTGGCAGAAGAGGAAAGAAACTTGGGAGGGAACAGGGGAGGAAGGTACAATACGAGGGGGTGAGTCTTTACACTTGTAACAGAGCCAGTGAGAGGGGAAAGAAGAACCAGGCTTCTATTTACAAAGACAGGGAGGTAAAATGAGGAGAGGGAAGGAGGGTTAAAGGACTTTTTTTGACTTCTGAGAAGTATAGGGAGATTGGGAGGAGGTGTTGTACAAGGATCTCGTCGATACCTTAGGCTTTTTGAGGGAGACATGAAGAAGTGAGAAGAGAACCAGGACTGAGTCATTGAAGTAGGGAGCTGAGCCTAGGGACAACAAAAGAATTAGAATCAGGGTGACTATGGGAGAGGTAACCACAGAGGAGGTGCAGAAGATGGGGACCCCAGAAGTGGTGGGACGTTTGAAACACAGGAATAAGAAACACTAGGTAGTCTCCCTTGGAGGCGGAGATGAGAAACTTTCATGGCATAAAGGGGAGACATTCTGCCATTTGAGGTTAACGGATATCTCGCTCATTAAGTAGACTTGGCAACGGCTCGACCGAGAGTCGATGAGTACGAAGGGTGTGCCTCATGACAATTAAGGCAAGAGGAGGTCGATTGCAAGAAGTATTAGA
This sequence comes from Cherax quadricarinatus, assembly GCF_026875155.1. NCBI lineage: Eukaryota > Metazoa > Arthropoda > Malacostraca > Decapoda > Parastacidae > Cherax > Cherax quadricarinatus. The sequence goes on along the minus strand of NC_069457.1, from coordinate 32,017,594 downwards.
ATATCATCGGCACCACAGCAGATCTTGTGAATTCGGCTATGGAATCTGCAATATTTTGATGGAGGGTCAAAATTTGCCAGCAATTTCTTACACTGTGCAGTGTAGGGAATCACCTTTCGAGCTTGTAACCTTTGTTGCGGGTTACAATATATATGAGGATGGGAGTTCACGGCTTGTCAAAAGCTAAAAGGAGCCATATTGCTAGGGTATCGTCTTCTGCCGCGGGCAGTGAAGAACATAAGTGTCTACCTTCAGGTTGGGAGACTTGGAGTTCCAGCTGATTTCAAGAATGTCATTGCCATATGTCTGGAAATTTTGTAAAACTATGGTATGGGGCAGAACAGGAATTGATGGTACCACTACAAGAATTGAGGGAATGATGTTTTTCAATAGTGAGCAGGAACGTTATCGATATGGGGAAAGAAAGAAAGATCATGGAGCTTGGGTAGCATTTTGTACAGATGATGCAGTCTGAGCCGCTAAACACAACGCCAACTCTTATGAGCAAGAAAAGAAATATCTTTACTAACATGGCATAGAGTTGCCTTGCCATACGTGGTCAGGAAAGTATAGGCAGTAGAGGGAAGTCAGTCTTAAAGTGAAGAATTTAAACCCATTGTGCATACTGAAACTGAGCGTGGGAAAAGGGAGTGCAGGAACATGTCGAACTTTTCTTGAGAAGAAACGAGAAGGTGGAGAAGATATCATCAGAGGTAACTGTTTGTGGGTTTAGGCATGGGACAGAGTTGGTTCTGACGGTGGAACGGGGCCAGCGATTCAAAAACTGCCATTTACCGTAGAGGAGAGAGAGAGAGAGACGGAACATAGTCAAAGGACGAGCAGAGGTCTGATAAATCGAAGGAGTCATTTGAGACCTCCAGTACAGAAGTGGGTTAGGAAACAGCACCTGCAAGAGGTACAGTGGCATGGAGGAGTGTCCAAGAGTGGTCCAAAGACGAGACAGGGTCAGAATGGGGTCTGCGGTATCAAGAAGGGGCACGAGGGTTCAGGTTTCATGGACTGGTGGCAATGCCATGGTTTAGGTTACTTCTTTTTTTTGTTTTTAAGAAAAAAAAGAAGAAGAAAAGAAAAGAAAAATAAAAAAATAAAAAAAAGGGAAGGAAACAGGGGGAGGGATAGTTCCTAGGAGGAATGAAGGGGCAGGAAATCTCCTCATGCCAAGAGGACCTCTGCACCGCTAGTAGCATAGATTGGCAGCATCGAACTCGTGCCATACCCTACCCTCATGCCAGTAAACTAGCAATCCTGGAGAGCAGCCTCACATTGCTGAGCTACCTCAGTGGACAAAAGAGAGGGGCAGCCACCACAAAGCCATACTCCTTTGGCCACCAACCCTTGGAAATCTGAAAGGTGGCTCCATGGGATACACCTGTCGCCCGAGAAGACACCTAAAGCCCATCCTCCGGGATATTCAGAGAGGGATTGGGACATCCCGAGGCAATCCAGATTCCACGGCAAACTATGCCACCGCCAAGGGACGTCAACAGATGGGATGGACCCGGTACTCTTTCCCCTACCTAGGAACTAGCGTGCCTGTGGG
>NC_069457.1:32008533-32011033 GCF_026875155.1 Cherax quadricarinatus | reverse complement strand
CATAAAGACACACAGGTAGACATAAAGACACACAGGTAGACAGAAAGACACACAGGTAGACAGAAAGACAGACAAACAGGTAGACAAAGACAGACACACTAGTAGACAGACATACAGACAGATATACAGGCAGACAGATATAGACAGGTTTATGTGCAACAGTGAAAACAAATAGAGAGTTCGAGAGTAAGAGCCTTTCTTGCCACAATTTCCAGTGCAAGATTCAGACTTCATCCTAGGGGCCATGGTGAAATTTACTGTCAAGTTAGTACAGTTAATACAGTATGATGCTGCTGATAGGACAGGGTTACTCAAACTGATGCTGCCTGCATGACGCATTGCCGCTGCGAGTATTGTCAAATATTGTACAGTGGTGGTGTGCATCAGCTGGCCCAGCCCAGCTGCCAGATGCACGGTCATAAGTCGAGTGGATGTATGTCGAGCAGGTTGTAAGTCGGATGGTAAGTGTATATATATATATATATATATATATAATATATATATATATATATATGTGTGTGTGTTGTGTGTGTTGTGGTGTGTGTGTGTGTGTGTGTGTGTGTGTGTGTGTGTGTGTGTGTGTGTGTGTGTGTGTTGTATCTTATAAGTAGTAGGTTTGGTAGACAGCAACTGCCCAGGGAGGTACAACCATCCTGCCAAGTGAGTGCAAAACAAAAGCCTGTAATTGTTTTACACAATTGTAGGATTGCTGGTGTCCTTTTCTCTGTCTCATAAACATGCAAGATTTCAGGTACATCTTGCTACTTCTACTTACACTTAGGTCACACTACACATATATGTGCAAGCATATATATACATACCCCTCTGGGTTTTCTTCAATTTTCTAAATAGTTCTTGTTCATTTCCTCTTATTGCCATGCATGTTGTAAGAGGCGGCTAAAATGTGACGAGCAAGGGGCTAGTAACCCCTTCTAATGTATAAATTACTAAATTTAAAAGGAGAAACTTTCGTTTTTTTCTTTTGGGCCACCCCACCTCAGTGGGATACGGCTGGTATGTTGAAAGAAAGAAGAATATAATATATATATATATATATATATATATATATATATATTATATATATATATATATATATATATATATATATATATATATATATATATATACACACCTACCATATAATTTACGACCGAGTTCGGTGCCGAGAAACCGGTTGTAAGTCGAAATGGACCTAAGTCAAATTGGATGTAAGTCGAACTTTACTACTGAATATCAACATAACATTTTGTAATAACTTTTTCTGTTTTATTTTGGTATTTCATGTTTTACTTTACTTTTTATGCTGTTAGTACTGTATTTTATACTGTAAGGTTTAGGATAAACACTCTGTACAACACAAACACTTGTTTATTTCCAGAAAATTTGGCATAAAAAACATGGTCGTAAGTCGAGTCGTCGTATGTCGAACAGGTTGTAAGTCAGATTGTAGGTGTATATATATATATCTTTCTTTCAACACACCGGCTGTATCCCACCGAGGCGGGGTGGCCCAAAAGGAAAAACAAAAGTTTCTCCTTTTACATTTAGTAATATATACAGGAGAAGAGGTTACTAGCACCTTGCTCCCGGCATTTTAGTCACCTCTTACAACACGCATGGCTTACGGACGAAGAATTATGTTCCACTACCCTATGGAGATAAGAGGAAATAAACATGAATAAGAACTAGAAAGAAAAAAGCAGAAAACCCAGAGGGGGGTGTATATACAGTGGACCCCCCCTTAACGATGACCTCCCAAAGCGACCAATTATGTAAGTGTATTTATGTAAGTGCGTTTGTACGTGTATGTTTGGGGGTCTGAAATGGACTAATCTACTTCACAATATTCCTTATGGGAACAAATTCGGTCAGTACTGGCACCTGAACATACTTCTGGAATGAAAAAATATCGGTAACCGGGGGTCCACTGTATATGCTTGTACACGTATGTGTAGTGTGACCTAAGTGTAAGTAGAAAGTAGCAAGATGTACCTGAAATCTTGCATGTTTATGAGACAGAAAAAAGGACATCAGCAATCCTACCATCATGTAAAACAATTACAGGCTTGGATGGTAGTACCTCCCTTGGTTGTTGCTGTCTACCAACCTACTACCTAGGATATATATATATTAAAATATATGCAATAAGATCACAGTAAACAGGTGATTTCAGAATATGCAAAACAACCACTCTGAAAGCGCTTGGAATTTCCTTATTCTTTCAGAGTGGTTGTTTTGCATATATATATATATATATATATATATATATATATATATATATATATATATATATATATATATATATATATATATATATATACAGTGGACCCCCGCATACCGGACGCCTTGCATAACGGACAATCCGCATACCGGACGCTTTGATCGCTAAAATTTTGCCTCGCATACCGCTCAAAAACCCGCTCAGTGCCCTTCGTCCGAGACGCGTCCAATGTGCGGCCTGAGCCACGCTCACATGTTCCGCCGGTGGCATTGTTTACCA
>NC_069457.1:31981033-32006033 GCF_026875155.1 Cherax quadricarinatus | reverse complement strand
GTGCGGGGTCTCTAGCTGGTAAACTGTTTAAAAAACCCCAAATCAACCTTTCGCTACAAATTTGTGGCAAAAAAACCCAAACCCTGGAAGCTGTTCTTCCCAAAAAGGTGCAACTATGTTTTCAAAACGAGACCCGCAACCATAAAAGATGTTGAAGACTTTTAAATTGGGTGGGGAAAACGAAAAACAGAAACCCAGGAGAAAAGCATCTCCAAGCGATAAATGTAAAAGGGCTAGGGTTTGCATGATGTTTTAAATTTAAAAAATCCCAGCAACAGTGATGTGAGTAAATTTAAAGGGCCAGAAAAGGGGGTTTGGGTTTTAAAAGAGATTTAAAAAGCGAGTGGCATTCATAGTTTTTAAAAGGGCAGGGTGGGGCTCCCAGTTCGGACCAAAAAGGGGGCTAAAAAATATGTGCAGGAATTAAAAGGAGTACATAGACAATAAAGGCCCGAAACCTGAACAATTTTTTAATTGTGGCAAAAACAGGCCTGTTTTTGGAAGAAAAAGCCAAGAAAGGACGTACATACTCAGGGGGAAAAAGGCACCCCGGACATAAGCCTATGAAAGAAAAGGTTTTACTCTGTTGATGTTGCCAATGCAAGGGTGTTGCAAAGTGAAACCTTTATTGGTGTTCCCCAAGAAACCCCCCCAAAAGTTTTTCAAAAAAAAAACCAAAAGGGGTTGCAACTAATTTGTGTTGCGGTGGGGGGAAACCCGAAGCCTTGGGCCCACTGGGTTTTTCCCTCTTGACGGGTTCCCAATGTTTGAACCACTTTGGGAAAAAGTCAAAAAGGGAATAAAGGGTACAGGAAAAAAAGGACAGAAATGTTGTGCGACAAAAGGGCCCCAGGACCTGAAGCTGGTCCTTTTTGGCATTAAAAGAAAAAGGGGAAAGAAACCCCCCCCAAAAAAAAGCCCTTGCTACGTCAATTGCAAATGGAAGGGGTTTTCCCCTTCAAAACACAAAGAAGACCCAACACTCTCCCCCCCCTCCCCATCCCCCCAAATTTCATCACCAAAATCTTCAAAAAAGGGAAAGGTCTGTAACTGGGGAAATCCATTTTTCAGTTTGGGGGAAATTAAAAATTTTTAATATTTCATGTGTTTTTTTTTTTTCAAAATATTTTAGGGGTGTCTTGCATGGTTTAAATTTTTATTTCCTTTAAATTTCTTTTTGGGGAAAATTAACTTACTAACGATTTTTTAAATTTAAAACGATGACCTCGGGAAATAGATTAAAATCGCGGTTTGGGGGCCCCACTGTATTCGATGAGGGGGGTAACAAAAAATTTTCCTGAAACTTTAAAACACTAACATGTTTTAATCTTTTTGAATGAACTTGTGAAAGTTTCCAAGATGGTTTTTTTGAAAAAAAACTTTTCCCAAAACCCTCAGAACATTGATATATTTATCTCCTGTAGTACTCTCTTGGTGTCAAAAAGACCCCCTTTTATACAAAAAAACAATTTCAGACACCAACACATTAAATATGGGCTGTGGCAAAAAAGCACGCAGCCACAGCAAGCAGCAACAAGGCTCTCCTATATTTTTGGCCGTCCCCTGGGCCTATCCGAACTCCAGTAGGGCCCAAAATTTTTGAACCCCAAATTTGCTGCAACAACAGGGAAAGGGGAAACCTATAGGGGACAAAAAAAACTTAGTGTGACGACAAAAAAATTTGGACAAAATAGGGAAAAAAGAGGGCCCGGGCATTCAAGTCCCAAACCCCTTCTGCCAAAACTGAACCAGACATGAGACTTTTTCCCCACTCAATGAAATAATTGCCTCCTTTTTAAAACTGCACCAGTGTTTAAAAGGGAAGCCCAACTTTGGCAAAAACCTGATCAACTAAATCCCCAAAGGGAAATAAACAGGTTTTGTGGGACTTTTCCCTTCAGTCCCCAAACAAAGGGAAAAGAATTAGAAAATTTTTTAAACATGGCTGACCACATCCAAACAGCCCTACTGCCAAACGTAAAAATTTTTTTAGCGAATGAAATTCCCATCTTTACTGATTTTTCATTTTTTTAAAGTACCCATCATATCTGTAAAAACCATCATACCCAAAAACCTGTCCCAAAGTGCAACGAGAAAAAAACCCACAGGAACATCGTCAAATCAACAGTACAAAACCCCGGGTTTATAGGTCGGTATCCCTCAGGGGCCACCCGGGGGAAAAGGGAATGAATATTTTAAAACAGTAAAAGGTTAATTTTTTTAGTAGCTGCCCTAAATTCAGCTCACCATGTCATTTAAAAAAACAAAGCAAAAAAAGCCAAATATTTTCTATAAATAAAGGGAAAAGGGTCAGGTTGTGGTGGCTTTAAATTTCCCCCCTCAGGGGTTTTAAAAAGGGCTGGGGTTCAGCAGAACAGGTCAGGGACAACAACACCCCCCAACCCCCCAATAAATGGAATTGAGGGGGATTTGGAAGGAAAAAAACCCAATGGTTAAACCCTTTCTGATCTACCAGAATGAAAGGATTAAATTAATTGGGGAAAGCCAGACTTGAGTAAAATGGGAAGGGGAGTGTGTAATAAGGGGTTAAACTGAAAAGGGTTTTGGGTAAAATTTAAGGGAAGATTGACAGTAAAAGAGGGTCTTGAAGGGGAAAATTTTACTAAAATTTCAGTTTTGATTGCAAAATTTCAGATACAAAATGAAACAGGGACTGGAAAAAAAAAATAAAAAAAAAATTGTATATGGTAAAAGAGGCGAAGGGAAAAATGGAAAAGGAAATTAGGGGGGTACGGCCCTGCCAAAATTTAAATATTTTATATTTCTTCAAAAAATTCCCATGAAGAAAAAAATTTCATTCAGGGGGCGGGAAAAGGGTGAATGGGGGAAACAGGGGCCCGGGGACATTTAAAAAACCCAACATTTTCCTCCTAAAAAAAGGGTAAATGCCCACTATCCCCCCCAAAGGGAAAGGGCCCAACACCGCTTTCCCCCAAAAAAAAACCAGGGGGAACAACCCTCTTATTTTTAGCGCTTTTAAGTAAAATTTTCCAAAATTTAAATTCCAGGCCCTAAAACCTATTGTGGGGCAAAACAGACAGAAAATGAGGGTGATAATGAGGGTCTGGGGCTGGGAATGTTAACCAAAAACTCCAATGAAATCCCTACATAGGTAAAAAGGGTTAAACAATATAGCCATTAAAAATCTCAAACACAAAACAAACAGGTGCATACACTGAAACTAAAGTATCCCATAAAAAAACAGAAAAGGAAACCTTATTTTAAAATGTGAAAGGGGGTTTTGGGTGCTTGAGGGAATGTTTTGTAAAATTTACAGAAAAGGGGCCAAATTCATTTTGTGATTAAAAAAAGCCTTTGGCACAGTTACCCTTTACATAAAGACATTGATTTACCTAAATTTAATACAAAGAACCCATTCCCCAATTTTGGGATGATTTTTATTTTTTTATGAAAACGGGCCTTCACTTTATTCATGTAAATGCAAAAATCCTTCTTCCTAAATTGGCAGGTTTAGGATTCTAGCTAACAAAATTAGGGCACCCAGTTAAAAACCTTCCTAAAACCTTGGTTGGATGATACGGGGAAAAAACAAACAAGGTCAAAATAAAATTGGTTACAATAAAAACCCGCTTAGATAGGAACAGAAAGGGGGGTGGAGTATGGGGCCTACATTAAAAAATTATTAGTTTTAAAAACCCCAAGCCCCTGATTTAAAAAAACCAAAAAAAAAAGAGATTCTAGGGTTTAAATTCGGTTTTTCCTAAGACCAAACCCATCTTAGTAAAACCCAAGAAACCGCCCCCCTACCCCGGACCAGTTTTTGAAGCCCTTTTCCCAAGTTTTTGGTCTGGGATTTTTAAAAAACCAATTGGGCGAGACAATCCCTACGGGGGCGACTTCAATACCCTTTTTCGCACCCAAATAACGGGCTATGCAAAAGGTTTTGCAAATTTCTGGGATTAAATAGTTACACTCAACTAATTAATACCCCAACCCCGGGATCACACATTCCCCCAACCAAAATTTGACCCCCATACTTTGTAACCGCTCTGAGAATTTTAAAGTATCAGGCGGCATTACCCACGGGTCTTAGGATCATTTCATCTTTCCCTGCACCGGGGGAAAAATTTCCCAAAGGGATGGGTTGGGCCAACCCCAGGACAAAAAAAATGAGGTAAACCCTAGAAACACAGAAAAAAAAAAACACTGGAAAATGGGCTACAAAATTTGTGACTGGACAGAGAAAACCCAATTGAAACCGGATTTAAATAAATGCCGGGGAAAAATTCAAAAGAATTTTCCCCCTACCTTTCCTTAAAATAAAAATTGGCACCAGTTAAAAAAGGTTAGGTTTAAAATGAAAACTAAAACCCGGTGAATACTGAAATAAAAAGATAATATAAAATTTCAGAGACCACTGCTAAAAAGATTTAAAAAGCAAACAACAGGAAAAGGCAGCACTAAATAAATTTCCCAAAAGGGGTGAGGAACAGAGTACAGAGACTTAAAAAAGGAGCAAAGGAAAAGGGCCACTACTGCCCAAAAATTGAAGATAAAAAGCAAACCCCAGAAAGCCTGGCAACAATTTAAAAAAAGGGGGGTATGCCACAAGCCAGTAGTGGGTCTAACTAGTACTCCCCTACCCAAAAATTTGGGGTTTATGCCATGAAACATCAAAGGGTGGCAAATTGTTTTAAAATTTTTCAAAACAAAAATCTTTTTTCATCAACAGAATAATTTAAACTACCACTGCATCAAATACCTTTAACCCCAACTCGATAATTTTCAAAAAAACTATACCAATAAAGGGGAAACCCCCCAAACAGTTGTCAACTATTAAGTGAAACTCATGACTTTATTTCAAAAAGAACAAAGCGGGGTTAAAACCCCAACTAAGAACATCCCTTCAAAAGTTCCTAAAAGTGGGCTTCTGAACTGTCAATCACTATTGCTCCCCTAATAAACTTCAATCACCACTAAACCATCCCGGGAGGGTTCAAGGGGGCCAAAATTTACTCCTATCTTTAAGAAAAAAAGTAGTCAGATGTAAGCAACAAAAGGCCCGGTTTGTATACTCGTATAATATCTAAAATTCTAGAGAGGGCGGTGTTAAATTTTCCAAATAGTTTTAATACCTTAAAAAAAAAACAACATTCTCCCAAACTACAATCGGGCTTTTTAAAAAGATCCACCAACCGACACCTCCCTTATTAATCGATGGAATTTCCTGAGAACTGAAATGTCAAAGGGGAACCTCATAGGTAAGGAAAACCCAGATCTGGGAAAAAAGGGCCCTTTGATACTGTCCCCAAACCCCAATATATTAAAGTAAAAAACTTCAAGCTATCGGGGATAGTTTTTTTGTAACTGGTTTTAAATCCTAAATTTGCAACAGGGGACAAATGGTTTAAAAAAAACCCAAAAAAAACAGAAACAAACCCCCGCCGAAAACATGTGGAGTTTCCCCCAAAGGAAATATTCTGGGGCCCTTATTAATTTTTAAATTATGTCAATGGGTATGCCTATCAGTGTTCCCCAAATGCAAACTCCACTGTAGCAAAATGACAGTGCTCTGTTATTTTCAGGTAAAAACCCACAAGATAAATTTCAATGTTTTTTTAAAACTGGAACTTTGGGGTCCTGCAAACAATGGTTGGGAACAACAAACTATCATTACACCAAGGGGAAAAAGAAAACCATTCCCCCCTTTGGCCCGGGAAACCCTAAAACCCGAGAAGGGTAATAACTTTTAAAATCAAAAAATTTGGGGGGCCCCTCACTTTTTGGTTTTTATCAGTAAAAAAAATTTGGGAATCCCCTTTGGACCCCCCTCCCTGTCAGGGAAATTGATAGGGAAAAGTGTAAAGAAAAACAAATCCAGACCCGGGAAATTCCGTATAAAAAAAGCACAGTGGGCTACCACTGAAAGGGTCCAGACCCTTTTTTCTAGCCCTTTTACAATGCCCTAGGGGGTTACCTTGCCCCTTCTTGGTTTTCCCGATTGCCTTGACAAAAAAAAGAAAGATAGACTGCAAATCCCCCCAGAACAAAAAAGAAATTTTATCCGGGGCTGGGACCAAGAGAAAAATGTAGGCCCAAAAATTTCAGCATTGGGATATCTGAAAGTTGAAGACAACTTTAAAAAAACTGAAGCTAAATCATGTTATAAAATTTCCACAAACAATTTTCCAGAATTTTCTTGCTGGGCAATTTTTTCCCAAAGGGTTGGGGGAAACCCAAAACAATCATGTACTAAGGGGGGAAAAGAGCACAACTTTTTATACCCCCCCGTCATTGGCCAGGCTTTAAACACCTTTTTTTGTACAAAACAATAAAGGAATGGGAAAAACAAAACCCCCAATGTCAAAGGGCCCGTCCCTAGCATGAACCCGTTCAAGAAAAGTGCCAAAAAGGGGTTTTGATGAACGAGCACAGAAAGGGAGGGGAAAAGATTTTTTTAAATTTTTTTTCTAACATACGTGTAAATTTTACCTTAATTTCCCATAATGACCCTCCCTATTGAGATATCTTAATGACCCTCGGTAGTAATAATCTTTTTTAGAAAATAATAAGATTTTTTCTCATTTTAGAAAAATAAGAAAAAATTAAAAACCTTTAAAATTATAAAAAATAAGGAAAAGGACCCCAAGGAAATAAGCCCCCGTCTGACTTTTTTTTGGGGGTCCCCCGGTTATCTACACATATGCGCTATGTATGATATACTATGTAAAATGTAATTTTGTGTATACCTTTAATAAACAAATTACTTACCTTTCTCCTGAAAGTAAATCTCCACATGTTTTTCCCAAAATTACTTTTAAACACTAAAAAAATTTCAGACACTGAGAACAAATTTTAAAGGTTTATCCCTGTAAAGTAATCCACATGTTTTTCAAGATTAAATTTTTTCACTAAAAAATTTCAGACACTCAGAACATTGATATGGTTTTTTCTCCTGTAAGTACCTCGAAAGTTTTACAAACTGCTTTTTTTAAAACTAAAAACCCTTTCAGACACTCAGAACACGGATAACGGGGTTTAACCCCCTTAAGTACTCTCACATGTTCACAAACGCTTTTTAAATAAAACTTTTTTAGACACTTTAAACCAAAAAGAAAACGGTTTTTTCTCCTGTAAGTACTCTCCCCATGTTTCACAAGACTGCTTTTTACAAATAAAACATTTTTAGACACCGAACATTTATCGGTTTTTCCCTGTATTACTCCATGTGCATCACAAGACTGCCTTTTTAAAACTAAAAAATTTAAAACACTCAGAAACCTTTTAAAGGTTTATCTCCGATGTACCCCATATGTTTTTCCCCAAAATTCCTTTTTTCAATAAAACATTTCAGACACTCAGAACCCTTGATACGGGTTTTTTTTCCCCGTATGTTTCTCTCATGTGCCAAAGACGGGCCCTTTTTTCACTAAAAAAATTTTTAGACACCCCAAAAACATTTAAAAGGTTTTTTCTCCTGTATTACTCTCATATGTGGCCAAAAAAGATTACTTTTTACAAATAAAAAAATTTCAGACACTCGAAAATTGATAAAGGTTTTTCTCCTGTATGTATTCTCAAATTTTTTCCCCAAGATTCCTTTTTTTTTTAAAATAAAACATTTCAGACACTTTAGAAAATTCCTAGGATTTGTGTTTTTTATTTTTTCCATATTTTATAAATGAAGGTTTTTTCCCTTTAAAAAAATTTTAGTCATACAAAAATGGGAAGTTTAAAATTCCCTTTTTTACTCACATCTCTATTTCAAAGAATTTTTTTAAAAAATTTTGGACAAATTTAACACAAAGGTTTTCCTTATGAACTTTTTCCCCTGTTAAGATTTAAATTTTGGCAAAACTTTTTCTACTTAAGAGCACTAATAAAGGGTTTACATTGTTTTTTTAAAAGACTAAACATAATTTTTTTTTTTTGTGTTAAAACATTAAAAAATGAACTAGAACACTGCAGACACAAACCCAAAATTAAATTTTTATTATTATTATTATTTTATTATTATTTAAAATTATTTTATTATTATTAAATTTTTATTAAATTTTCTGCTTTTTGTGTTTAAACAAATTTTTTCTTTTTTCTTTTTTTGGCTCTTTGAGGGTTTTAAATTTCCCCCCCCCCGAAAAAATTTCCCCACAGGGTCTAAAAAATTTTTTTTTTTCTTTTGGGAAAAAAATAATCTTTTTTTGAATGTAATAAAAAAAAAAAATTTTATAAAGAAAAGATGAAGTTTTAAAAATCTTGTAAATTTTGCTGGGATCAGAAATATTTTTTATTGGGGAATTTTTGGGCCCCTTTTGAGTCATTTTTTTTCAGACACTTTCAAAGCTCCAGGCCCGACCCTCAACCAAAAACTTTTTAGTGGGCCCGCAGAAAACAATATGAAGTTCCCAAAGATGGGAAAATTTTCAAAAAAACTCAGATATGGTAAAAAATGAGGAAATTAAATCTTTATCATAGTACAAAACAAATTCTGGGGGCCCCAAAAAAGAGCGAAACACCAAAAGTTTAAAGAACCCGGGGGTGATCATGCGGGATCCACCTTCAAGGGCCATAACATTTTATCAATCGCATCTCTAGAAAAAAAGACAGGATGGATTAAAAAAGAACCTTCAAAACTAGGGAAAGGCCCAAGGGCCCCTGATGACACTCTTCAGGGCACTTGTTCAAACTTTGGCTGGAAAATGCTGCACACTAAAAAAACACCTTTTTAAGGGTTTAAATTGCCACCCAGAAAAAATGTACCGAAAACTTTTACTGCGGGGCATAACCCAAAATAAAAAAAACCTCAATTAAATTTGGGGGCGCTTGAGGGTTTTTTTAAAACCTTTTTCCCTGGAAAGCAGAAGGGGAGATACAAGATTATAAACACCCGGGAAAAACCCAGAGGGACCAGTACCGAACTTGCACACGAAAATCACTCACTACGAAAGCAAAAGACTTGGCAGACGATGCACCATCCCCCCAATGAAAAGCAGGGGTGTCACTAGCACGTTAAGAGACCATACAATAAGTGTCAGGGGCCCAAGACTGTTCAACTGCCTCCCAGCACACATAAGGTGGATTACCAACAGACCCCTGGCAGTCTTCAAGCTGGCACTGGACAAGCACCTAAAGTCAGTTCCTGATCAGCCGGGCTGTGGCTCGTACGTTGGTTTGCGTGCAGCCAGCAGCAACAGCCTGGTTGATCAGGCTCTGATCCACCAGGAGGCCTGGTCACAGACCGGGCCACGGGGACATTGACCCCCAGAACTCTCTCCAGGTAAACTCCAGGTAACTACATAGTTACATAAGACCAAATTCTTAGCTATTTCACTAGTATGTGTTCTATATTATCTATTAAGCACATAAAATTGCCCAATTCAACTATTTCAACTTCCCAATAAAGTGATTGGAAAGTGGTAATATGGCCAATTTCACACAAAATTCAAACCATTCCAATTTCAAAATAGGATCCAGAATAATCAATGTAGGCAACCTGGCACTAAACTAACATTTCTGCTACTTATTAATTACATTTGTAGGCTTTACAGATGAATTTCATTTTGATTTTTTATTCAAAAATTATTTTTATACACACCAAAAAATAGAAAAGTTACTGTTATTCAATATTGTAATAATTGTATAAATAATATCAGTGCATTCAGCAGCACACATTAAACCCACCAGCTGACGTGTATTGGACACGTGATGTGGTTGTTTACCCTCTAATATTAGCAAAAACAGAACATTTCTACTACTCCGAACTCAATTTCAAGCTTTTTTCAGCACTAAAATCCATCAAAGTCATTTCTGTAATACATCTTCTATTCTATCAAATGAGACCAAGAAACAGTAAATGCTACTATAAAAAACATATGAAAATACACCAGAAATTTTCTGTTTTAATTCAAAAACACAGTTGCACTTTTTTTTTCTAATTATGCACTGCCTTCTGCAAGATTTGTTTTATATAGTGCACACTTACCACATAGATGCATTCTCTCATATTTAGGCCCAAATTTACTACTCACAGCTTATCTGAGTAAGCTGAGCTCATGATGTAGTAATGCAGCTTGGACCCCAGCTTAAAAGTCATAGAACTACAAAACGAACCCTCAAAGAATTAACTGTCATGAATTTTTTGATAGAATTCCCAGTATCAAATGCAAAATTGTTTAATTAGTAACAGCTAGTTAAAAATCCACAAGAAGAACATCTGTTGCCTTTCTTGAAGTACTGAAGATATAGTGTCTGGTAAGACACAACCTGGTAGTCCTCCACAAAATACATCTGCAACAGAAACATGAGTCCGTATAGTACAATATTCCACAATTACCAACACAACATACTCAACCAATAAAGTTTTTTCTCTATTGCCACAAGCTTCACTAAATAAAATTGTTACTTAACCCTTTCAGGGTTTCTGACATACTAGTACAGCTTACGCACTAGGGTTTTTTGATGTACAGTGGACCCCGCCTTACGATGGCATCGCGTTACGTTAAATCTGCCATACGATGCATTTGAACGCAAAAATTTTGCCTCACTTCACGATGAAAAACTCGCCTCACGTGATTCGTCCGGGATGCGTCCCACGTTTGGCCTCAGCTGCCCTGTGGGTGCCAGTGTTTACAAGCCAGCCAGTGCAGTCGCATCTAAGCATACATTCAGTACATTTCATATTATCACAGTGTTTTAGTGCTTTTTTAGCTACAAAATAAGTCACCATGGGCCCCAAGAAAGCTTCTAATGCCAACCCTGTGGTAAAAAGGGTGAAAATTACTATGGAAATGAAGGAGATAGTGAATAAGTATGAAAGTGGAGTGTGTGCCTCTGAGCTGGCCAGGTTGTGCAACAAACCACAATCAACCATCTCTACTATCCTGGCCAACAAACAGGCAATCAAGGAAGCTGTTCTTGCAAAAGGTGCAAGTTTATTTTTGATACAGAGATCGCAAGTGATAGAAGATGTTGAGAGACTGTTATTGGTGTGGATAAACAAAAAACAGATAGCAGGAGATAGCATCTCTCAAGCGATCATATGTGAAAAGGCTAGGAAGTTGCATGACGATTTAATTAGAAAAATGCCTACAACTAGTGATGATGAGAGTGAATTTAAGGCCAGCAAAGGTTGGTTTGAGAGATTTAAGAATCGTAGTGGCATACATAGTGTGATAAGGCATGGCGAGGCTTCCAGTTCAGACCAAAAAAGCGGCTGAAAAATATGTGAAGGAATTCAAGGACTACATAGACAGTGAAGAATTGAAACCTGAACAAGTGTTTAATTGCAATATAACGGGCCTGTTTTGGAAGAAATTGCCAAGCAGAACCTATATTACTCAGGAGGAAAAGGCACTCCCAGGACATATGCCTATGAAAGACAAGCTTACTCTTCTGATGTGTGCTAATGCTAGTGGTGATTGTGAAGTGAAGCCTTTATTGGTGTATCACTCTGAAACTCCCAGAGTGTTCGTTCAAAACAATGTTCTCAAGGCTAATTTGTGTGTGCTGTGGAGGGCAAACAGTAATGCATGGGTCACTAGGGACCTTTTCTATGACTGGTTACATATGCATTTGCCCACAATGTGAAAAATTACCAAATGGAAAAGAAATTGGACATTAAGTGCCTCCTGGTATTAGACAATGCTCCTGGTCATCCTTCAGACTTGGCAGAGTGACTTTCTGGGGACATGAACTTCATTAAAATCAAGTTTTTGCCTCCTAATACCACTCCTCTCCTGCAGCCCATGGACCAGAAGGTCATTTCAAACTCCAAAAAACTCTACACAAAAGCTATGTTTCAAAAGTGCTTTGAAGTGACATCAGGCACTCAATTGACTCTAAGAAAGTTTTAAAAAGACCACTTTAGTATCCTCAGATGTGTAAACCTTATAGGCAAGGCTTCATAGGGAGTGACTAAGAGGACCTTGAACTCTGCTTCGAAGAAACTGTGGCCAGAATGTGTAGACAAAAAGGATTTTGAAGGGTTTGGGACTAACCCTGAAAAGTGTATGCCAGTTGTGGAATCAATTGTGGCATTGGTGAAGTCCTTGGGATTGGAGGTTAGTGGAGAGGATGTGGATGAGTTGGTGGAGGAGGACAATGAAGAACTAACCACTGATGAGCTGCTAAATCATCTTCAACAGCAAGAGGCCAGACCTGAGGAAACTGCTTCGGAGCAGGTGAAAGAGAAATTGAAGAAGTTGTCTACTTCAAAGATTAAGGAAATGTGTGCAAAGTGAGTTGAAGTGCAAACCTTTAGACAAATCATAAAGGAACAAGAGGTCCAGAGCTCTAGGGACAGATATGTTGTGCAATTGAGGTCCAGTGACTCTCAAGCTGGTCCTAGTGGCATTAAAAGAAGAAGGGAAGTAACCCTGGAAAAGGACTTGCTACCTCAAGTCCTAATGGAAGGGGATTCCCCTTCTAAACAATAACTCTCCCCTCTTCCCATCCCATCAATCATCACCAGATCTTCATTAAAGGTAAGTGTCATGTATTCTATTCTTAGTAGAGTAGTAACTGTGCATGTCTTCTTCAGTTTGTGTCTATTAAAATTAATATTGCATGTGGTAAATTTTTTTTTCATACTTTGGGGTGTCAGGAACAGATTAATTTGATTTCCATTATTTCTTATGGGGAAAATTAATTCACCTTACGATAATTTCGGCATACAATGAGCTCTCAGGAACAGATTAATATCGTAAAGCGAGGGTCCACTGTACTAGTACACCTAAATTCTAGCGCCCTCAAATCTAGTGAGAGAAAGCTGGTAGGCCTACATATGAAAGAATGGGTCTATGTGGTCAGTGTGCGCAGTATGAAAAAAAATCCTGCAGCACACAGTGCGTAGTGAGAAAAAAAAAACTTTCACAGTGTTTTTGGTTTAAAACAGCTGCTTTGCACTGTATTTTCGTATGGTATTTATGATGCTATTCTAGTTTCCCTTGTCTCATTTTATAGAATGGAAGACATATTGCAGAAATTGAGATGATTTTGACTGGTTTTACAATGAAAAGTACCTTGAAATGGTCAAAGTCAGACCAAAACATTGTCATAAGCTCCTCTCTTACATGTGCGGGTTATTTGTGTATCATTCCAGTCACGGTATTGTGCCTTTTTTTGTTATTTATTGAGCTCACAGTAGCAGAAATCTTCGATTTTTGCCAAAGTTCAAAAGGAAACAAATCATGCCAAACGTCAAATACACATCAACTAGTGAGTCTGATGTTCTTTCACAAGTTCACTGATATTATTTATACCATTTCTACACTAATGTAGCAGTCTGCATAACAGTAAATCTTCCATTTTTTGTGAGAATAATAATTCAATGTGGAAAGCAAAAGAATGTAAGAGGGGCATGGGGACATAACTAATGAACAGAGGAAATATTATTTTAGTGCCAGGAATGTCTTTTTTATTCTGGACCCTATTTGGAAATTGGCATCTTTTGAAATTTGTGTGAAATTGGCAAAATTGCTAAATTCTGACTACTTTATTGGATAGTTGAAATCGGTAAATGGATAGTTTCTTGTACTCATTTGATAGAAAAAATGGAGTTCTAACAAAAGAGTTATGATTTTTGTCGACTAGTATACTGGAATTGGCTGAAAATAGGGCTCAATAGTCGCCGATACATAAACATCGTCGAGACCGCTAACTTTACAAGAGCATAATTCCGTAATTTTTATATCAGTTTCATACTTTTGGTGTCATTATCATCGGGAAAAGATTCTCTATCTTTTGATAAGAAAAAATAATTTATTTTTTTTTAATTTTGGCAACCCTGAGAACAAGTCTGGGCAAGGGCCTGGTGACCCTGAAAGAATTAAATGTTTATCTGAAAAGATCTTCAAGATTAATCAAAAGTTGTATATAATAATAATTATATTAACTAATAATTGAGTAAACAATTTGACTTACAAACAACCATCTTTAATTTTTATTATATTCTTGGAGTATAATAATATTAACCCTTCCAGGGTATTTTGATGTACAGTGGACCCCCGCATAGCGACCTTAATCCGTGCAAGAGGGCTGGCTGTTATGCGAAATGTTCGGTATGCGAATGAATTTTCCCCATAAGAAATAATGGAAATCAAATTAATCCGTGCAAGACACCCAAAAGTATGAAAAAAAAAAAATTTTACCACATGAAATGTTAATTTTAATACACACAAACTGAAAAAGGCATGCACAATTACATGACACTTACTTTTATTGAAGATCTGGTGATGATTGATGGGATGGGAGAAGGGGAGAGAGAGTGTTAGTGTTTAGAAGGGGAATCCCCTTCCATTAAGACTTGAGGTGTCGAGTCCTTTTCTGGGGTTACTTCCCTTCTTCTTTTAATGCCACTAGGACCAGCTTCACAGTCACTGGACTTCTTTCGCACAACATATCTGTCCATAGTGGCCTGTACCTCTTTCCTTTATGACTTCCCTAAAGTGTTCCACAACATTGTCAGTGTACAGGTTGCCAACACGGCTTGCAATAGCTGTGTGAGGGTGATTTTCATCAAAAAAGGTTTGCACTTCAAGCCATTTTGCACACATTTCCTTATCTTTGTAGAGGCAATTCCTTCAATTTCTCTCTCCCCTCCTTTGAACCAGTTTCCTCAGGTCTGGCCTCTTGCTCTTGAAGTTGATCTATCAGCTCATCAGTGGTTAGTTCTTCATTGTCGTCCTCCACAACTCTTCCACATCCTTCCCACTAACCTCCAACCCCAAGGACTTCCCCCATGCCACAATTGATTCCTCAACTGGCATACTCCTCTCAGGGTTAGCCTCAAACCCTTCAAAATCCCTTTTGTCTACACATTCTGGCCACAGTTTCTTCCAAGCAGAGTTCAAGGTCTTCTTAGTCACTCCCTCCCAAGCCTTACCTATAAGGTTTATACAATTGAGGATATTAAAGTGATCTCTCCAAAACTCTCTTAGAGTCAGTTGAGTTTTGAGGTCACTACAAAGCACCTTTCAAACAGAGCTTTGTGTACAGTTTTTTGAAGTTTGCAATAACCTGCTGGTCCATGGGCTGCAGGAGAGGAGTGGTATTAGGAGGCAAAAACTTCACCTTAATGAAGCTCATGTCCCCATAAAGTCGCTCTGCCACGTCTGTAGGATGACCAGGGGCATTGTCTAACACCAGGAGGCACTTAAGTTCTAATTTCTTTTCAGTTAGGTAATCTTTCACATTGGGGCAAATGCATGGTGTAACCAGTTATAGAAAAAGTCCCCTAGTGACCCATGCCTTACTGTTTGCCCTCCACAGCACACACAAATTCTCCTTGAGGACATTCTTTTGCCCTGAACGCTCTGGGAGTTTCAGAGTGATACACTAATAAAGGCTTAACTTTGCAATCACCACTAGCATTGGAACATATCAACAAAGTAAGCCTGTCTTTCATAGGCTTATGTCCTGGGAGTGCCTTTTCCTCCTGAGTATGTAGGTCCTGCTTGGCATTTTCTTCCAAAACAGGCCTGTTTCATCACAATTAAACACATGTTCAGGTTTCAGTCCTTCAGTTTCTATGTACTCCTTGAATTCCTGCACTATTTTTCAGCCGCTTTGTGGTCCGAAACTGGCAGCCTCACCATGCCTTATCACACTATGTATGCCACTACGCTTCTTAAATCTCTCAAACCAACCTTTGCTGGCCTTAAATTCACTCACATCATCACTAGTTGCAGGCCTTTTTTTAATTAAATCCTCATGCAACTTCCTAGCCTTTTCGCTTATGATCGCTTGAGAAACGCTATCTCCTGCTAGCTGTTTTTCATTTATCCACACCAATAAGAGTCTCTCAACATCTTCCATCACTTGCGATCTCTGTTTCGAAAACACAGTTAAACCTTTGGCAAGAACAGCTTCCTTGATTGCCTTTCTGTTGCCCACAATAGTAGAGATGGTGATTTGGGTTTCTTGTACAACCTGACCAGGTCGGTGATACGCACTCCACTTTCATACTTATCAATGATCTCTTTCTTCATCTCTATTGGAATTCTAACCCTTATTGCTGTAGGGTTGGAAACTAGAAGTTTCTTGGGGCCCATGGTCACTTATTTTCCAGATAAAGCACCGAAAACACTGTAATAATACGAAATATTCCGATTGTATGCTTGAATGTTACCGCGGAGGCTGGCTGGTAAACAATGCCACTGGCAGAACATATGAGGCTGGCTCAGGCCGCACATTGGACGCGTCTCGGACGAAGGGCGCTGAGCAGGTTTTTGGGCGGTATGCGAGGCAAAATTTTAGCGATCAAAGCGTCCGGTATGCGGATTGTCCATTATGCAAGGCGTCCGGTATGCGGGGGTCCACTGTACTAGTTTGCCTTACGCACCAGGGTTATTGATGTACTAGAACACCTAAATTCTAGCGCCTTCAAATCTAGCGAGAGAAAGCTGGTAGGCCTACATATGAAAGAATGGGTCTATGTGGTCAGTGTGCAGAGTATAAAAGAACCCTGCAACACACAGTGCATAACAAGAAAAAAAACTTTGTGTTTTTGGATTAAAACAGCCACTTAGCTCTGTATTTTCATATGGTATTTATGGTTGTATTCTAGTTTTCCTTGTCTCATTTTATAAAATGGAAGACATATTACAGAAATTGAGATCATTTTGATTGGTTTCACAATGAAAAGTACCTTGAAATTGAGCTCAAAGTAGCAGAAATCTTCGATTTTTACCAAAGTTCAGAAGTAAACAAATCATGCCAAGCGTCCAATATATGTCAACTGGTGAGTCTAATATTCTTTCACAAATGCACTAATATTATTTATACCATTTTTACACTAATGCAGTAGTCTGCATAACAGTTAATCTTCTATTTTTTGTAAGAATAAAAATCCAAAGTGGAAAGCCTGGGGACATGACTAACGAACAGAGAACTTGCTACTTTAGTGCCAGGAATGTCTTTCTTGTTTATTCTGGACCCTATTTGTAAATTAGCATTTTTTGAAATTTGTGTGAAATTGGCAAAATTGCTAAATTCTGACCACTTTATTGGATAGTTGAAATAGCTAAATGGGTGGTTTCTTGTACTCATTCGATAGAAAAAAAATCAATTTCTAGTGAAATAAATATGATTTTTGTCGACTATTACAGAGGAATTGGCCGAAAATAGGGCTCAAAATGGGCGAAATCGCCGATGCTAACTTTGCAAGAGCATAATTCCATAAGTTTTCCATCAAATTTCATACTTTTGGTGTCATTATGATTGGGAAAAGATTATCATTTTATAAGAAAATTTTTTTTTTTTCCGAAAAATTTTTGACCCAGAGAATAAGTTTAGGAGAGGGCCTCTCGACCCTAAAAGGGTTAATACAGCCTCTCCTCATTTAACGACATACTCGTTTAACGACACCTCAGACTTACGATGGGCTTTCTGACCAGTTTGCATATCTAAATAATGTATAAGAACATAAGAACATAAGAATGTAGGAACACTGCAGAAGGCCTACTGGCCCATACGAGGCAGGACCTTATCAAAACGACATCTACCTAAAGCTACTCAAGAAATGACTCCCGTACCCCTTAACACCAATCAAATCCAGCCCCTCCAACTCATATATTTGTCCAGTCTCTTCTTAAAGCTACCCAAGGTCCTAGCCTCTATCACCCCACTGGGAAGACTGTTCCACGCATCTACAACTCTGTTAGAAAACCAGTACTTACCTATGTCCTTTCTAAATCTAAATTTATCCAACTTAAATCCATTATTCCTGGTTCTTACCTGGTTCAACACCCTCAGTACTTTATTAATGTCTCCCTTGTTTATGCCCGTCATCCACTTATACACTTCAATGATATCTCCCCTCATTCTACGCCTCTCCAGAGAGTGGAGATTTAAGGCTTTAAGTCTATCTTCATACGGGAGGTTCCTTACACAGTAATCATTTTAGTCATTTTCTCTGTATGTTCTCTAATGAGTCTATGTCCATCCTGTAGTAAGGGGACCAAAACTGAGCAGCATAATCTAAATGAGGCCTCACTAGTGATGTATAGAGCTGTAAAATAACTTTTGGATTTCTGTTACTTATACTTCTTGAGATAAATCCAAGTAATCTGTTGGCCTTGTTGCGCACACTAAGGCACTGCTGTTGGCTTTAGATTTCTGCTTACCATGACTCCCAAGTCTTTTTCACATTCTGTATGACCAAGCTCTACTTCACCTAGATTATAGCTTCGAGGGTTATTTTCATTACCAAGGGCAAGTACCTTACACTTATCCACATTAAACTTCATCTGCCATTTTTCAGACCAAGACATTAATTGTTCAAATCGTCCTGGAGTTCATTGATATCCTCCTCAGAGTGAATTATACGGCCTATCTTTGTATCATCAGCAAACTTACTCATGTCACTAGTAATCCCTTCATCAAGGTCATTAATGTAAATTATGAACAAGAGAGGGCCTAAAACTGATCCTTGTGGAACGCCACTAGTGACTAATCCCCATTCAGATTTCACTCCATTAATGGTAACTCTCTGCTTTCTATTGGTAAGCATGCTCAATCCATGCTAGAACTTTACCTCCTATACCATGAGCTGCCACTTTTCTTAAGAGTCTCTTGTGAGGTACTCTGTCGAAGGCTTTACTAAAATCCAAATAATAAATATCATATTCCTTATCACTGTCATACTGCCTCAAATGTTCTATTGAGAACGTCAGTAAGTTGTCAGGCAGGAACGACCTCTCGTGAATCCATGCTGAGATTCATTTATCAAGTTATGCTCTTCAAGGTGACTTCTGATAATGTCAGCTATAATTGATTCTGAATAACTTGCCCACTATAGATGTCAGGCTTATTGGACGGTAATTTGAAGGAGTGGACTTATCCCTGATTTGAATATAGGATCCACATTAGCCATCTTCCACAACTCGGGGGCAAAAACTGGGAAAAGGAAAGGAAAAGCATTGAATTCATCGTTTTAAAGGTGATAAGCTCCCTTGGGATTCCTTTGAACCCTTGGGAAAAAAAACTCATCGGGTCCGGGGGGGCTTATTTTTTTTCAGGTTTTTTATTGTTTAATTTCCATGTCCCCGTGACAAAATTTGTTTCTTAAATTCATCGGAATAAATAATTTTTTTTTTGTAAACCCTAAACCTTAAAAATTACTAAATTTAAAACCCGTTAATGCTTTCCCCCCCACCCAACCCCGCTGCTGCTGCCTGGCACCCAACCCTGCTACTGCTGCCCTTTACCACCCCAACACCTTTCTGGGCCCCGCCACCTTAAAAAACCCGTGCTGCTTTCCTGGCCACCAAAAAACCCCGCTACGGGTGCCTCCCACCCAACACCGGGTGCCCGCTGCCTCACCCCCTAAAAACCCCGCTGCTGCTGCCCCCACCACCTAACACCTGCTGCTGCTGCTCCTCACCACCTAACACCCGGGTGCTGCTTTCCTCACCAAACCTTTAAAACCCGCTGCTGCTGCCCGGGGCCCCCTAACACCTCCTGCTGCCCCTCACCACCCAACACCTGCTGCTGCTGCCCCAAAACCCCCTAACACCTGCTGGGTGCTGCCCAACCCCCTAACACCCGTGCTTGCCTGGCCCCTAACACCGGGTCTGCTGCCTCACCCCCTAACACCCGCTGGGGCTGCCCCCCACCCAAAACCGGCTGCTGCCCCGGCCACCTAACAAACCCGCCTTTTGCTGCCTCACCACCTAACACCTGCTGCCCGCGGGTCCACCTAACACTGCTGCTGCTGCCTCACCACCCAACAAATTTTCGCTGTGTGCCTCACCACCTAACCCCCTGTGCTGCTGCCTTTACACTTAACCCCCTGGTGCCTGCCCCCCCTTCCCCCTGCTGCGCCTCACCCCCTAACACCTGCTGCTTTCTGCCCCAAACCCCTTTAAAAACCTGGGTGCTGGGCCCCAACCCCAAACACCTGCTGCTCCTCACCCCCTTTAAAACCTGCTGGTGCCTCCCAATCTAAAAAGCTGCTGCTGCCTCACTGCCCCAAAAAAACCTGCTGCTGCTGCCGGGCTCCACCCAACACCTGGGGGTTTTTCCCTGGGGCAACCTAAAAATTTCTTTCCCTGAGCCCTAACAATGCTGCTGCCTGGTACTGAACACTTGTGCTGCCCCCGGGACCCCCAAAAACCCGTCTTTCCAGAAGGAGCCTAACACCCGCTCTGCCTGAGCACCCCCCAAACATCTGACACACCCCCAAACATGGAACCCAACCCCCGCACACACTCAACGGTGAGCACCTAACACCGACACATCAAAAATTTTGGGGCAACTAACACCCGACATTTCTCAACACTCGAGCACCAACACACTCAACAAATTGAGTGCCCAACACCCCCCCCCAACACCCTTTGCCGATAACACCTTAAAAACAATCAACAAGGCAGTAACAGTCAACACTGAGGGGAAATTTAAAAGTCAACAGGGAGAGCAGCAAAAAGAGTCACCCCCCCGAGCCCGTAACACAATCAACACCCGGCACCTAACCCCCTCACCCCCGTCCCCACCTGAAACAGCTAACCCCCCACAGTCAACCCCCTGAGCAGCCCAAAACAGTCAAAAACCTGAGCAGTTATGCAGTCAAAAAGCATGCAGCTAACCCCGTCAACACCCGAGCAGCTCCCCAATTTAAAAAACCCGAGCACCTAGGGCCCGTTTAAAAACCTAGAAATAACAGAGTCAACACCCGAGCAGCTAACACAGTCAAAAAAATGGGCACCCAACACCCCCAACAGTTACACCGAGCAGTAACAACCCCACACAGGCAAAAACCCCGGCAGCTAACACAGTCAACCCTGAGCAGTAACAAGTCAAACCTGAGAAACTAACCCAGTAAAAAACCCGAGCAGCAAAACACAGGGAAACAATGAGCAGGGTAAAAAGTCAACAACCCGAGCGGGTAAACATTCAAAAACCTGAGCAGCCCAACACAGTTTAAAAACCCCCGGAGCAGATAACAGAAAATCAATGCCCCCAAACCAAACCCAACACCTGCAAGGGCGACACCCCAGCAGCTAAAAACCCTTCCCCCAGTCAAAAAACCCGAGCAGAACACCTCACACAGTCATCACCTGGAAACAGCGAAAATAGTCAACATTTTTGAGCAGCTAACACAGTAACACTTGGGCCCCGCTAAAAACATCCCAAAACCCTGAGCAAACCCAAAAACCTCACCCCAGTCAACACCTGGCAGCTAACACAGTCAACACTTGACCCCTAACCCCAAATCCCACAGGGCAGCTAAACCCCCTCAACAGTAAAAAAGCTGAGCGAAAAACCCCAGTCCAAAAAAAGGCGCAACACAGCCAACCCCCGAGCAAACTAAACTCAAGCAGGGCCCAAAACCCGGCGGGGAAAAACAGTCAACCCTGGCAGCTAACACCCGTCAACACCTGAAACAGTTAAAACAAGAAAAACCCGAGCAGCTAACCAGTGAATAAATGAACAGCAACCCCAAAGGGAAACCTGAGCAGCTAAAACAGTCAACACCGGGAGCAGCTTACCAGTTTAACACCTGAGCCCCGCTAACCCCAGTGAATACCTGAGCAGCTAAAAACAGGGGGAAAACCTGAGCAACTAAACACAGTGAATCCTGAGCAGAAAAACAGTCCAAAACCTGAGCGTAACACAGTCAAACCGGGCCCGCTTAAAACAGTCAAAACCTGAGCAAGGGTTAAAAACAGTTTAACACCCGGCAGTTAACACAGCAAAAACTTGAAACAGCTAAGACAGTTTAAACCCAACCCGAGTGTAAAAACAGTTTAACACCCGGGGCAGCTAACACAGTCAACACCTGAGCAAGAAACACAGCAAAACCTGAGCAGCTAACCCAGTCAAAAAGGGGGAAAACAGTTTTTCACAGTTTAAAAAAACCTGTGCAATTTAAAATTTGCCAACACCCGGGGCACCTAACACCCGAACCCGTTTAAAAAACTGAGCAGCTTTCATCTAACCCCAGTTCCCAACCCCCCTTAAACAGCTAAGCAAAAAAAAACCTGGGGCCAATTTTTAAATTAAATCAAAACCGGGGCAGCTAACACCTCACCAGTCAAAACCCGAGTGCTAAAAACAGTCAACACCTGACAAACAAACACCTCACAAAGTAAAAAATTGAGCAGCTAAAAAAATTCAAAACCCGAGGGAGCTAAAACCCAAAACATCCCCAAAACCCCCGAGAGCTAACCCCCCCACAATGTCAAAAACCTGAGGGGAAAACCCTCACAGCCCAAAACCCCGAAACAGAAAAACCGGTCAATATGTGAGCCCTCTAACCCCAGTCAACAACCCCGAGCGTAAATAGTCAAAAACCCCGAGGGACCTTTTCACTCTCAACACCCGAAACACCCCAACAAGTCAAAAATGAGCAAAATAACTTTGTAAAAAACCCGAGCACCTAAAAAAGTCAACACCTGAGAAACTAAACACCCGTCAAAAACTGAGTTGCTTTAAAAACCCTTTAACACCGGAGGGAGCTAAAAACAGTCAACAGCTGGCAGCTAACACGTCAACCCCCGAGCAGTTAAAAACAGGTTTAACAGTGAGCAGCTAACACAGTCAAAACCGAGCAGCTAACCCCAGTCAACACAAAAGAGGGAAGGGTAACACAGTCCAAAAACCGAGCAGCTAAAAAAAGTCAACACCTGAGCGCTACACAGTCAAACCTGAGCAACCCAACACCTAACAGAAAAACTCTGAATCAGCTAACCCCCACCACAGAACACCTTTAGCGCTAAAAACAGTCAAACCCGAGCGCTAAACCCCCCCAAAAACACACCCGAGAGCTAACACAGTCAGATTGGGGCAGC
This sequence comes from Cherax quadricarinatus, assembly GCF_026875155.1. Taxonomy (NCBI): domain Eukaryota; kingdom Metazoa; phylum Arthropoda; class Malacostraca; order Decapoda; family Parastacidae; genus Cherax; species Cherax quadricarinatus. The sequence goes on along the minus strand of NC_069457.1, from coordinate 31,983,267 downwards.
TAAAAACAAATAACACCTGAGCAGCTAACACAGTCAACACCTGAGCAACCCAGCACCTGAACGTCAACACCCGAGCAGCTGGGACAGTCAAACCAGAGGGAGTTAAAAGCAGTCCACCCCTGGCGAATTTAAAACAGTAAACCCCCCCCCGCTAACACAGTTTAAAACTGAGCAGCCAAAAAAGTCAACCCCCTGAGCAGCAACAAATCAAAAAACCCGAGCCCGCTAACACAAATCGTTTGAGCGCCCAACACAGTAACACCTGAGCAGCTAAACACAGTCCAATCAAACCCGAGCCACCGCCCTGACACAGTCAACACCCGGGGCCGCTAGAACCCGTCAAAAACCCGGGGCAGCTAATGCGTCAAAAACCTGAGCAGATAACACAGGGAACCCCTGACGTAACAAGTCAACACCTGAAACGCTAAAAACAGGGCAACACCCAAGGTAAACCAAGTCAACAGACCCGAGAAGCTAACCCCCGTCAACACCCGAGCTGCTAAAAAACCCCACACAGTCAACCAAACCCGATCAGCTAAAACAGTTTAACACCTGGGGCAGCAAAAACAGTAAAAAACCTGGGGCACTAACACAGTTTAGCACCCCGAGCAAAATAACCCTGACCCCAGGGAACACCTGAGGCTATCACCCACAATCTCCAATGAGCCAAGCTAATGTAATCAACACCTGAGCAGATAAAAAACCCCGTCAACAAATTTGGCAGCTAACAAAAGTAACACCTGGGGCAATTAACAGTAAAACCCGAGCAGCTAACACCTCACGCCCGGTTTATCCACCCGAGCTGGGTAGTAGCAAAACCCCGTCAACACCCCCGAGAAACTAAACCTCACACGTCAAAAACCTGAGCTGCTAACACAGTCAAAACCCCCCTGGGGCAGCTAACACCCCCCACACGTCCCAAAATTGAGCAGTAACACCTACCCAGTCAACACTTGGCAGTAAACCCGTCAACAATTTAGCACCTAACCCCAGTCAAAACCCCGAGTAGCCCAACACAGTCCCAAAACCCTGAAACCTATCACTGTCAACACCTGAGCACCTAAAAAAAAGTCAAAACCTGAAACAAACTAAAAACCCGTTCCCAAAAAATGAGCAGCTTAACTGTTATATCTTGGGGGATTGGTCATCCTGTGATATTTAATATTGTTTAAAAGGGAAAAATAAACAACAATTTTTAAAATAGCGCGGGAAAATCCCCATTTATAGCTAAAAAGAGACTTTGGATTATAATTTTTATCTGTTAAATTTTATAAAATGTAGGGAAGTTTTCAGCGGGGTGGGGGTTGAAAGATGGGTGAAAACATTTTGAATTAATTTAGGGGAAAAGGGGGTGAGTGGTGCACTTAGGAGCGTGGAGCCCAAAAAAACTTTGTCCTTGGAGGCAAAGGGAAGTTGAGGAGATTTTTTTTTTCCCAAAGCTTTATATGGGTTTTGAAGGGATGGGTGGGGTGAATGTTCAGCAAGGAGAATGGATGGGGCAGTGGGGAAATTTTCATGTTGATGGAATGTGTGTTTTGAACCCTAATGCAGGAAATTTTGAAATTTGGGAAATTAGGAGGAGGTTTCAGGGAAATGTAAACAGTCTGTAGTGGATGGAAGGGGGAAAGGGGAGGGGTTGGCCTAGGAATGGTTGGAGGGAGGGGGTTAAAAAGGGGGTTTTGTGTGCGAGGGGCCCTTTGGGCTTCCAGCGGGCATGCGTTTAGGTTGTTTTATAGGAGTGAATGGAGACAAGTGGTTTTTAAAAAACTTGACGTTTTGGGTTTGGAAATGTGAGCAAAATTAAAAATTTATGAAGGGGTTCAGGGAAACCGGCAGGCCGGAATTGGTTTTTGGGAAAATGGGGAAGTCGTGCCTGCATCTGAAGGGGGGGGGGGGGTTAATGTTGCAGTTTAAAAAAATGTAAAGTTAAAGCACCCTTCTGGCAAGACATTTTATGGAGTGAATGGAGGTGAAAGTTTTTCTTTTTTTTGGGGGCCCCCCTGCCCTTTGGGGGGAACGGCCGGGGTGAGAGAGGGAAACCCCCGTAAAGGATTTTAAAAATTTGATAAGTTTAGATTTGAAAGGACTTGGAAAGTATTTTTTGGAAATTTGGGAGTTGAAAGAGTGGAACGTCTACCCGTTGGGTTTTTTGAAGGCTGGGACTTTGGGTAGTTTAAAATCCCGGTTGGGGTAAGTACATTTAGTGGGGGGGTTTGGAAATTTTAGTGGGGGAA
>NC_069457.1:31906166-31980533 GCF_026875155.1 Cherax quadricarinatus | reverse complement strand
GGCCCCCCGGGGGTTTGGCGCCCTTTGTGTGTATGCTATTTGTACCCGTGTGCACATGCCCGTGCGTGCGCCCTCGTGTGTGTATGTTCGCGCGCGCGCTAGTGTGGGTGTATGATCCACTTAATATTTGTATTTATAACTCATTACAATTGTGACCAGGTGTGGACGTATCAGTGGTTCATTACTTTGTAATTTGTTCATGACTGTAACCATGTATAGGAGTGAAGCTGATTCATTACCTCTGTAACTTGCCATGATTGTGACCAGATCTACCTGGAGTTCATTACCTTTCTAACTAGTTCAGCTATCATAACTTTGGGGTCCAGTCACTGGACTCATTATGTACCTTTGTAATCTTTTGACTACCGCCCACAGGATGGGTATGGGGTGCATAATAAAGATATTAAACTAAACTGTGTGTGTGTGTGTACTCACCTATTTGTGGTTGCGTGTGTGTGTGTGCGTGTGTGTGTGTGTGTGTGTGTGTGTGTGTGTGTGTGTGTGTGGGGTGTGTGTGTGTGTGTGTGTGTGTGTGTGTACTCACCTATTTGTACTCACCTATTTGTGGTTGCAGGGGTCGAGTCCTAGCTCCTGGCCCCGCCTCTTCACCGGTTGCTACTGGGCCCTCTCTCTCCCCGCTCCATGAGCTTTATCAAACCTCGTCTTAAAACTGTGTATGGTTCCTCCCTTTCCACTACGTCATTTCTAGGCTATTCCACTGCCATTACAACCTATGACTGAAGAAATACTTCCTACTATCTCTCGGGACTCATTTGTGTCTTCAACTTCCAATTGTGGCCTCTTGTTTCTGTGTCCCCTCCCTGGAAATCCTGTCTTTGTCCACCTTGTCTATTCCACGCAGTATTTTATATGTCTTTTATCATGTCTCCCCTGACCCTCCTTTCCTCCGTGTCGTCGGGCCCGATTTCCCTTAATCTTTCTTCATAGGACATTCCCCTTAGCTCTGGAAAACTAACCTTGTCAAAAAACCTTTGTACTTTCTCTAGTTCCCTTGACGTGCTTTATCAAGTGGGGGTTTCCCCAACAGGTGCTGCATACTCCAGTATGGGCCTGACATACACGGTGTACAGTGTCTTTAATGATTCCCCTTTCTAAGGTATCGGAATGCTGTTCTCAGGTTTGCCAGGTGCCCATATGCTGCAGCAGTTATCTGATTGATGTTTTGCTTCCGGAGACATGCTCGGTGTTATACTCACCCCAAGATCTTTCTCCTTGAGTGAGGTTTGCAGTCTTTGGCCCCCTAGCCTATACTCTGTCTGTGGTCTTCTGTGCCCCTTTCCCCCATTTTCATGGGCTTTGCATTTGGCAGGATTAAATTCGAGAAGCCATTTGCTGGACCAGGTGTCCATCTGTCCAGGTCTCTTTGAAGTCCTGCCTGGTCTTCATTAGATTTAAATTCTCCTCATTAACTTCACATCATCTGCAAACAGGGACACTTCTGAATCCAACCCTTCCGTCATGTCGTTCACATATACCAAAAATAGCACTGGTCCTAGGACGACCCCTGTGGACCACCGCTCGTCACAGGTGCCACTGTGATACATCATTACGTACCATGACTCGTTGTTGCATCCTGTCCCCCAGGTATTATCTGATCCATCTGCAGTGACCTTCCTTTTTATGCGCCTGTGTGTGTGTAGTGTGTGTGTGTGTGTGTGTGAGTTTGAGTGTCGTGTGTGTTTGAAGTGTGTGTGTGTGTGTGTGTGTGTGGTGTGTGTGTGTGTGTGTGGTGTGTGTGTGTTGTGTGTGTGTGTGTGACTCAACTGTCAATATTTGCATCAATAACTCATTACAGTTGTGACCGGGTGTGGGAAGTGTGAATTGGATCATTAACTAATAATTTGTTCTGATTGTAGCATGTATAAACATGGAGTTCGTAACCATTCTTACAGAATTCATTCCTTTGTAACTTGTGAGTCATTGCTTTGTACTAGTTAGCTATCAAAAAATTATGGGGGTCCAAGTCCTGAAACCCATTACATCTTCTCTGTTAATTTGTAAATACTTTGTAACTTGTCATGATTGAGACCAGACTTACGTGGTGTTCATTACTTGTAAATTGTGGCTTCATTACCTTGTAAATTGAGTTCTTTACCTCTGTTAACTTGCTCGGCTATCAAAACTTTTGGAGGGTCCAGTCCTCTGTACAATGATGTACCTCTGTAAATCTTTTGTCTACCGCTCAGGATGGGTATGGGGTGCATAATAAACATATTAAAATCACTAAATCAACACACTAAAAACAGGCAGGAGATTTAAATACCTTACCAACCTATATACAAAAAAAGTGTCACAAGAGCTATCACCAATCATTGCAATCCACTCTTTAACAAATCCATTGAATCCTCCACCTTCCTAAAGTTCTCCAAAATTGCATGGGTACCCCGATCCTTAAAGGAGGAGTCACAGAGGTGAACTAACTATAGGCCGATTCCAAATTCACCCTCTCTCTAAATCTTCGAAAATTAATTCATAAAGAATCTACTTCCTAACCTCATCCTCCCAAAACATACTCAACCCCTGCCAGTTGGATCAGGGTCTAATAAAAATACTAATGATGTATTCATACACATGCTAGAACATATATGACACTGCAATAGAGAAAAGAAGTCCCACTGGGGGATTTCATTGATTACAATAAAGCTTTTATACAGTTGACCATGACTTGCTCCACGTAAAATTGTAGCATTATGGTATAAGAGGGCACTCCCTCAACTACCTCAAGTCTTACCTCAGCAACAGAAAGCCAATATGGGTACACAAATGGGGCAAACTTTCTGCGCAACCAATTACAGTGGTGTCCACAGGGAAGTGTCCTTGGCCTCTTCTCTTTCTCCTATACATATAGGACCTAACAATGCTCGCCAATTACTCAAACCCACATCTATTTGCAAGATGACAATACATACGTCTTCTCCACCCGAGCCACGTCCACATAGCCAGTACTGTAAATACCAAATTACAGAAAATATCTACCTGGATGAGGACTAACAAACTTACACTAAAACATTGACAAAGGCCATTTCATTCAGTTGGTAGCCCAGATCTACAGGTGTACCTCTTAACAATAATGAAAAAGGAATCACCTATCACAAAACTAACAAGAGGGAAATTCTTAGGAATCCACCTTGACAATAGACTCAAATTTCATTACAACATATACAACAAATTTCTAAGAAAATTTCAAGACCGTAGGCAGCTATCGAAAGATACGGTACTTACGTTCCACAGTCAGCCCTCCTGGCCTATATCACTCTCTTATTTAACCCTATCTCACATATGGGCAATATTTGCAGGGGTCTCAAACAACATTAAACCCTTCTCAGACCACTATACCCAACAAAAGGCTGCAATCTTCTATTTCATAATTCAATTCAAATTCAATTCAAATTCAAAGTTGTTCTCTATAGGATTACATGCTGAGTTTACTGAATTTGGTTATTGGTGTGGTTTACATGTATGTAAAATAATAATTACTGAGTGTTGTACAACTAGATAACCTATCATGCCTAGGCATTTGGCAGACTTAGTTTAATTCTTAATTGATAAAATATTACAATTATGAGGTAAGTTGGTTTATGGCTAAGTGACCTAAATACTAGTTTGTGGGTTTAGCATGTGATTGCATTTTGTTTTGGCACATTACAATAGTTTCAGTATTGGTGTATAAACAGGCCTACCTTATGACTAGTTAAGATTCTTTATTTTATTACTGAGATTAAAATTTATGTTTATGGTCAATGGGTGAGTTACCTGGAGTTTACCTGGATACGAGTTCGGGGGTCAGCCCCGCGGCCCGGTCTGTGACCGGCTCCCTAGTGGTTCAGAGCCTGATCAACCAGGGCTGTTAACTCAAACTAGCTGCACGCAAACCAACGTACAAGCCCCACAGCCCGGCTGGTCAGGTACAAGAACTACAGGTGCTGTTCCAGTGCCAGCTGAAGACTGCCAGTGGTCTGTTGGTATCCTCCTTAAGTTTGTAGGGAAGCAGTTGAAACAGTTAGGACCCCTGGAACTTATTGTATGGTCTCTTAACGTGCTAGTGACACCCGTTTTCATTGGGGGATGTTGCATCGTTGCCATAGTCTTTTGCTTTCGTAGGGAGTGATTTTCGTGTGCAAGTTAGGTACTAGTCCCTATAGGTTTTTCCCGTGTATAATAACCATGTATCTCTCCGGCTGCGTTCCAGGGAATACAGGTTCAGGAACCTCAAGCGCCTCCAAGTTAATTGAGTGAGTGTAAGTCCGTGAACTTCCAGGTGGTATTCTTGTAGTTAGTTGATGGGGTGCTATCAGGGAGATAAGATGTTTTCCTATGGTAGTTTTGTAACGCGTGATGTTTGGTCTGCAGTTCTAGAGTTTTCATAGGTAGGGAGTTCAGGATTTTTGGGACCTTTGAATAAATTGAATTTTTGTAAAGGTTAGTCGGACACGGGGAATGTCGTAGAGATGTTTGTGTCTGGTGTTCTGCTATCGGTCCCTCTTATACCGTATGGTCAAGTATGTGGAGTTGGGATGCCGTGGTCAACTGTGTCAAAAGCTTTTCTTAGGTCTATATAAATCCTAGTGGATATTCCTTATTTTTCCAGTGCTGTGTTAAGCCAGATCTAGCATTTTTTGTTGGCATCAAGTATAAGCATAGGAATTTTGCCCATTATTTATGGGAATTAGAGTGTTGTCAATCTTAATGTTAATTTGTGCATCTCTATTGCTCTGTTACCAAACATAACATAGTAGGTATTGTCGTGTTAAGCGTAAGTTTATTGCGCTGTCATCCAGGTCGACATTTTTAATCAGTCCTCATTACAATGTGTTGAGGCGTGGCAAGATTAGGTGTGAGAGATGAAATAAGTCGTGTCATCAGCAAAGAGAATGGGTTTCAGGTGTGGGGATACGTTTGGAAGGTCATTGATGTATTTGAGGAAAGAGCAGGGGACCAAGGACACTTCCATGCAGAACTCCAGTATCAGTGGCCGTAGTTGCCTTGATGCTGTGTCCTTTAATGGTGACATACTGATAACCTTTTAGTAATGTAAGATTTGAAATAAGCAGAGCATGGCCTCTTACCCTAATGATCAACGTTTCTGGAGTGGATGTAGTAGGTCTACCGTGTCGAAAGCTTTCTTAGGTCAATAAAAATTCATAGTGGATATTACTTATTTTCCAATGCTGTGTAAAGCAGAGCTAGTCATTTTTGTTTGCATCATTAGTGCTTTATTTTTTTCTGAATCCTAATCTGGCACGGGGTTGAGTATGTTTTGAGCTGTCTATAAATGAATTACAGTCTCCTGTGCACGAGTGTCTCAAGAATTTTGGATAGCAATGGTAAGTTAGATTTTGGCTATAGTTGTTTTAAGTCTGTAGGGTCGCCAACTTTATGTATTAGTGTAACCTTGCCTCTTGGTAAGTTTGGGAAGGTTGCTAGTCTCTAGTGACTTGTTAAAAAGTAATAAAATAGCATGCGAAAAGGACATGAGGCCTGCTCGTTCTACAGTAATGGTGGGACTGAGACAGTTCCTGAGTTATTTTTATGTGACTTTATAATCTCAGGACTTCCGTGGGCTCAGTTGGTGCAAGATAGAAAGAAAGTAGGGAAATTTCCATCTAGTTAGTCCACGGCCTGGGCATTGGTATGTGGGTTTTACTGGCGAGGATTAAATCCTATGGTTGAGAAGTTAGTTAGTGTAATGTTATATAAGAAACCCATAACCCATCCTGTGGGTTAGTGTGAGAAGAAGTCGTTTATCCTTGTTAGCTGTGTCAGTGGGCTGTAGTGGTGTTTCATTAGGTTTTGTTAGGACAATATTCTTGGTTTTTCTCAGTTTGTTGGTCCCTAGATATCTGAGAGAGTGTTTCCAGATATTTTTAAATCTCTCCAAGTGTCTGTGAATCTGCTGGAGTAGTATAGTTGTTTTGGCTTTCTTTATTTCTTTGGTGAGAGCGATGAATAGTGTTTAAGAATATTCCACATTATTTTTTGTGTATTAAGACCTGTCTATATTGCTTTTCATATTGATGTTTCTTGTCAATGGATTTCAGAAATGGTGTGCGTTAGCCATGGGCAAACCAAAGCCGTTTGATTGTGATCTATTTTGTTTTATAGGAAAATGTTTGTGTATTGTCTAAGTAATTTGCTTAAGAAAAATGTCTGTCCAGTCATCAAACCATTGGCCTTGGAGAATTTGATTATTCTTATAAATCAAAAAGAAGCGCTAAGCCACAAAGGTATACAGCGCTGCAGGGTAGGATGGTTGCGAGGGTATTGGATGGCAGAAGGGAGGAGGGATGATCAGCAGGTTACAGAAAACAGCGGGGCAGGAGATAGTACGGGGGTAGAGGGTAGCGCGCAGAGTTGAAGTAGAAGGCTGAAGGATAGGAATTTGTGAAGAAAGTCAGTGTTGTAAACAAGTCAATGAGAGAGTCGGATGAAGGGTGGGTCCATCAGTGAGAAGGGAAGGTAAAGAGAGTGCAGCGGTGTCGAAGACGACGGACAGAGGTAATTCTGCGTGCTCGTTGATAAAGTGGGCAGTCCAACAGAATGGGGCTGATGATAATGGAGCTTGGCATTTTCAAAGAGAGGAGCAAGATGCCTACCTCCATGTGATATCCATGAGTAAGACGGTATGGGCCAATGCAAGAACGGGAGTGAGTAGTCTACCACAACCTCGACACTGCTGATAAGAAGACGGCCAGTAACCTATAGTCGGTTTAATAGAGTGAATTTGTTGCCGAGCATAGTAGACAAACGTTGATTGCAACGGGTGTGAAGGTTGGGAAGATATTGCAGAATATAGTCCGTAAATGGAATACCTCTATAGAAAAACTGGTAGGTCTCATGTTACTCGCTGACCGGCAGCACTGTGTCTGCCTGTTCATTGCCCTGTACAGTCTACATGACCCAGGGCACCCAACAAAAAAACAAATATCTTTATGATGGTTAAGATGCGGCGTAGCCCAAAGTGGATACATTTTTTTTTTTTTTTTTTTTTTTATGGAGGGACTAAGGGGTTGAGGTGTATCAAAATTTTTGTATTCTCTGTAAAGCATAGGCGAGTCTGAGTCAACCAACACCAATGATGATACAGGATAATAGATGCAATAACGGTTAAGGTGCACTGTAAGGGATGGCATATAATTAGCAGTAAAATACCAGCGACAGATAGTAAATGCCCTTGTACGACGCTGTCGGAACACTGCTGAGACAGAATCCTACGCGTCAAAAGACTTAGAGCCATCTGTGTACCACAGCATATGGCATGAGAATGAGAGTGAAAAGTGGTCAAGAAAAAGGTGTGGGAAGCGACCATAAACAGTTGGGCTGGCGAGCAAGGGGGGAGAAAGAACAGACTCCGAAAGCTGGAACTTCCCGGGGGGTAGGAAAAAGTGGAGATGCTACATGTATTTAGAAAGGTGGGTAGTTGAAGAGTGAAGACAAAGAGCAATGAAGGCAAGAGATGAAAGGGATGGTGTAAACCCCCCTGGGGCGGCGAACAAATAAAAGAATGTCTAATAATATGCAGTGACCATTCTATAAATGGAAGGATTGCGGAGATCATGAGAGCGTACATAGTAGCGCGGACAATGGGCTCACGGCGAACGGATAAGGATGTGATCGTTCGCATATGTATAGAGGCTCTCGACAGGGATGAGCGAAAAGCTCCAAGGCAGATTCGTAATCCTTGGTGATGAATTGGGGTTAAGGTAGAGTGTGTAGAAGGAGATGCCACTGAAAATATAGATCAGGTCACATAATCAAGTTTCGTTATAATAAGGGTGGAACTGTAGGCGAAGGACGGGTTCGACTATCAGATTCCCCATGAAAGATGAGCAAGGGTTTTAAGAAGGTTTCGCCGGCTGTGACAGTTGCTTCAGGAGGTAATGTGAGGTTTAGGATAACCTTCGATAAAGAGGAGGCCAGGAAACTGACTGTATCACGTTCAGGGATACGGGAGCATAGAGTACAAAGGATGATCGGAGATGACGAGCTTCTAGTGAAAGGATTTGGTTGGGTTTTAGTGCTGGAAATTTTTAACCCACGTGTGGTGGGCCCATTGCGAAAACACGGTCGTCCGCATGCTGCGAGAGAAACTGTTAATGAGGTGCAGGTCAGTGCCTGCCAATGCAACAGCATAGTCATTCAACATAGTGTGATGGACCAAATATTTGATGGAAGAGGCCAAATCCATTTAATTAGCAAGGAGAAATAGTGGTTGTGCTCAGATCACATCCCTGGGGGGACACCTTCTAGGCTGGTATAAAGGTACGGGGAGAGCACTTTATTAACCCGAACACGGAAATGCTGTCAGTTATAAAGTCTTATGAAGGATGGTAGATTGCTGAAGGCCTAAGGAGTGGGCCCTGGGTAAATTTTATACTCCAAGTTGTGGTCATATGCGGGGGCCCTACTTTCCTGGTCAAAAAATATGGCATTAACTGAGTGGTTATTGCCAAAGGCATTACGAAACTTCCGTATCCAAGCGTAGTAAGGGGTCTTTGGTAGAACGTCCCTTACGAAAGCCATATTGACGAGTGGAGGTGACTGTTGTGGGTCTCTAAAAACCAAACTAAACGTCTATTTACTAGCGTTCCATTAGTTTGCAAACTGCACTGGTAAGAGCATGGACATGTGGGAGGTTATCATGTCCCGTAGTGCCTGGTTTGCGGAAAGGAGATCAATGGCGGATTTCCATCCAGCTGTGGAAGAACTCCTTGTGTCAAATAAGATTGTAAAGGCGAATAGGACTGCAAGGGGCTGATGATGTAATGTGTTAGCATACGAATAATGTATGTGTCGGGCCAGCTGCCGATAGATCGATAGCTGAGAGTGTTGCCTCAGTTCTTTGAAGTGTAAAAGGCACATTATACTGTTCTTCTCTGAGAGAAGGAAAAGTCCATGGGTGTAACTCTCTGGCAGACTTTGAGGAAAGAATTGATGGGGATAGATCGGAATTTCCCTGGAAATAGACCAGACTGATTTCGCCAATTTCATTGGCATCATCTAGTGGGTTTGCTATATCAACACTCGCAACACGCAGAACGGACTCGGGTCAGGAGAATATTTACCACTCAGTTTCGTTACTTTTTTCCAGACTGCACTCATAGAGGAAGCAGAGGTGAGGACGGTGGAGAATATCTCGCAGCAAGTGCGTTTAGATCAAGGATGACACGGCGCAGTATCGCACGCTTCTGTTTAAAATCAAGGAGTTTTCTGTGGTTCTATTGTACCGGTACCTTTTACCCATGCAGCGCGTTTCAAAAAACGTTTATGCAACGAGCACAAGCAGGAGACCACCAAGCACGCAATTTCTGAAATCGCACTGCTTGATGTTTGGGTTGAGAATGAGAAAGCTGCGGTGAAAACAGAGACGAGAAGAGGTGTAAGTGATCATCGATGGAGGTCGAAGAAGGAACCTCTTTAAAAAACAGTTAGGTGTGAGTAAAGATTCAATTTGCCTGTTTAATTCGCCAGCGTGGGGTGCGAAGAGGTGGCGAATATGGAAGGGAAAGTAAGAATGATTGCGGGAAATGATCACTGTCATGTAAGTCAGGAGACACAGTACAAAGTGAAGTCTTAATTGCGGCGGAGGAAGAGCAGACTCACCACCACCCCCCCCCCACCCCGAGAGATCGATGCAAGTGAGAGTATGAGTCCGAGGATCAAAATGGGTGTGAGTACATGTTTTAAAAAAATGGAGGGGTGTGGGTGGCAAGAAAAGCCTCTAACTGATTTTACTGGGATCACAGCGAGAACCCCCAGAAGAAATTGGTGGGCTTAAAATCAACAAGTAACAGACATCGGTGGGCGGTAATGACGAAAACAAGGAAGGCAATATCTGGAATAAGGATAATGCCGAGAAGGGAGGAGATTAAAGTACAGAGCGTTACAACCTATTAAGTGGATTCGGGCTGCTGTGTAATGCAGCGAAGTATGACACAAATAGCTGTTGGATACGGAATATCAGTGTGTAGAAGAGGGCACTTTCATTAAAGGTTACCATCAGGAAAAGGATATGAAGAAATACAATAAATTTATAGCCTGAGATGGAGAAATAACAGCAGGAGTGTATTTTTGGTTCCTGTAAGGCAAACACCAACAGGGGCAAACTGGGAGAGTAACATCTGAAGATCACCCCGATTACCCTGTGGAACGTGTATATTCCACTGTAAATAGCCATGATGGCAATGATAAAGATACTTGATATCCCAGGTAAGGGTTCCTACAGACTAGAGGGGTTAGAAAAGTACACATGCAGAGCAGTGGAAAATGTTCAAGAAGCGATGGGAACGGTTCGCTGTGAAGAAAGGAGTTGCAGCAGATGGAGCAGAGGGAGAGAAAGAGCGGAAGGTGGGATTCAGTGTCCATTGATGGTTGGTCTCTGCAAGATATTCAGAGATTGATTCAAGTGTTTCTGAATTCAGGGACGTTGTATGGGAGACAATATTGGAAATGGTAGGGGGAGGAGAGTAAAGATTGGAAATGTAATGGACATGTACAAGGTAGGGGGGGCAAAAGGGTGGATGGGGAAATGGAGAAGCTTGGCAGGGGAAGAAGAGGCTGGAAACTGGGGAGGTTGGCAGAAAGAGGAAGAAAACTTGGGAGGGAACAGGGAGAAGGGTAAGTACGAGGAGGAGGGTGAACCTCTACACTAGTAAATGAGCCAGTGAGAGGGGGAGAACCAGGGACAGAGACAGGGAGGGTTAATATGAGGAGGTGGAAGATGGGTAGGAGGCTTGTTAACGGACCTTTTTTTTGACTTTTGAGAAGTAGAGGGACGATTGGGAGGAGGTGTCATACGAGGTCTCGTCGATACTGAGGCTTGTGAGAGAGAACTCGAAGAAGCGAGATCAGACTGAGGCGTTGAAGTAGGGACGTCTGAGCCGAGGACAGCAAAAGGATTAGATACAGGAGTGAACTATGGGAGAGGTAACCACGGAGGTGGGTGTAGAAGATGGGATACCAGAAGTGGGGGGACGTTTTGAAACACGGGAATAAGAAACACATGGGAGTCTCCCTTGGAGGCGGAGATGAGAAACTGCCATGGCATAAGGGAGACCCACACACACACACACTCACACATGCACATATGTGGTAATGCTTTATTTACAGCTAGCAAAGTGTGTGTGTGTGTGTGTGTTTGTGTGTATGTGTATGAGTGTGTGAGTGTGTGTAGTGTGTGTGTGTGTGTGTGTGTGTGTGTGGGTGTTGTGTGTGTGTGTGTGTGTGTGTGTGTGTGTGAGTATGAGTGTGGTGTGTATGAGTGTGTAATCACTATTTGTTATCACCTATTTGTGGTTGCAAGGGGTCGAGTCACAGCTCCTGGCCTTGCCTCTTTGCTGTTAGTACTAGGTCCTCTCTCTCCCTGCCCTATGAGCTCTACATACCTCGCCTTATAAACTTATGTATTGGTTCCTTGCCTACCACCACATCACTTTCTAGGCTATTCCATTGGCATGACTTACTCTATTGACTGAGAAATAATTCCTAACATACCTTGATTCTTTGAGTCTCTCAATTCAATTGTGACTCTTGTGTCTGTGTTAACCATCTCTGGAAACATTCCGTCTTTGTCCCCTCGTCTATTCCGTGCAGTAATTTTATATGTCGTTATCATGTCTCCCCTGACCCTCCTGGCATCCCTGTCTTCAGCCGTTTCCCTCACCACTTTCTTCAAGTCAATCCCGTACCTCTGGGTCTAGTCTTGTTGCAAACCTTTGCACTTTCTCTAATTTCTTGACGTGCTTGACTAGGTGTCGGATTTCCAAAATGGTGCTGCATACTCCAGTATGGGCCTGACGTAGATGGTGTACAGCGTCTTAACGAATCCCTTACTGAGGTATCGGAACGCTATCGTAGGTTTGCCAGGCGCCCATATGCTGCAGCAGTTACTGATTGATGTGCGCCTCAGGAGATTTGCTCGGTGTGATACTCACCCCCAAGATCTTTTTCCTTGAGTGAGGTTTGAAGTCTTTGGCCATCATAATCTATATTGTGGTCTTGCAGTCTTCTTTGCCCTTCACCCAATCTTCATGACTTTGGCTTTTGGTCGGTTAATTCAGGAGCAGTTGCTGGACAGGCTTGTAGCCTGTCCAGTTCTCTTTGTAGTCATGCCTGATCCTCGTACGATTCGATTCTTCCTCATTTACTTCACATTCTTTGACATACATGGACACTTCTGAGTCTAATACCTTCCGTTTTGTCGTTCACGTATACAAGAACAGCACTGGGTCCTAGTGACTGACCCTGTGGAAAACCCCGCATGTCACAGGCGCCACTCTGACACCTATTGTCGCGTACCATGGATCGTTATTGCCTCCCTGTCAGATATTCTCTGTTCATTGGCATTGCCTTTCCTGTTATGTGTTCCTGGTCTCTAGCTTTTGCAGTAACCTCTTGGAGGAACTTGTTTCGAAAGCACTTCTTGCAAGTCCAAAAATACGCTGTCGATCACCCCTCTCTCTCCTTGTCTTCTTCTGTCACCTTGTCATAAAACTCTAGTAGGTTTGTGACACGGATTTTACTTCCTGAAACCGTGCTGGTTGTCAGTTATAAACTTGTTTATTTCAGGTGCCACATCTCCTCCTGATGTTCTTCTCCTTGACCTTGAGACTATACACGTTTGTGATACAGGTCTGCAGTTTAGTGCTATGTCTGTCTCCTTTTAAAAATTGGGACTTCATTTCAATTTTCTCATACACTCAGGAGTTGCCATGTTTCAATTGAGTGTTGAAGATCTTTGTTAATGGGCTCAAACAATATCTCTGCTCAATCTTTAAGGACCCTTGGAGTGATGTTGTCTAGTACACACCCGCCTTTGAGGATGTCAAGTTCGCATAGCAGCTTCTTCACTCTCTTGGTTATTGTACTCATCCAGCACTTTCTGATTTCTTGGAGACCTACTGGTTTCCACTGTAAAGTACCTATTTAAATACTTGTGGTGAGTTCCTGACATAAATCTCGGTCGTTCTTGTGAATTCCACATCACCATTCCTCAGTATGATTACTGGCTCTGACTGTTGTTTTTTCATCCTGATGATGGCTGTAACCCAACGCTTCGGGTCAGTCATTTACTTTTGATGCTATGTATTTTCTATTGTCTCTGAGCCTCCCTTCTTATCTGTGCATATTCGTTTCTGGCTCTTCGGCTGATTTCTTTTGTTCCTGAGTTCTTGTCTTCTGTTCCTTTTCCATTCTCTAGTACACTAGTTTTTGCCTCCCTAAACCTTTTGGGTGAAACCAGGACTCGTTCGTTCTTCCCATTATTTCTGTTTTCCTGGGAACAACCCTCCTCTGCTCTTGCATTTTGTCTGCTACATAGTCCATCATTTCTTGTACTGGTTTTCTGTCAGTTCCTTCCCATGAATGTCCTTGAAGGAAGTTCCTCTTGACTGAGTAGTTCCCCTTTTGTAGTTTGGTTTTTACCAGCCTATTCTGCTACTCTCTCCACTTGGAGTCTATGTTGTCGAAGCACAGAATAACAGACACTGGCTCCCAGGGGCCTTTATACATGATACCTCGATGTCCGAACTACTCATGGTGAATACAAGACGTCCTACCTTGCTGGTTATCCTCTCCTATCTCTCTGGTAGTGTCTCTAACATGTTGTGCTGAGGTTCTCTGTACCACATCCTCATACTGGCTCTCCCTGTTTGGGGACCCCCATGGGGCTCCAGGTTCTCCAAGTCAATCTCCTTGTGATTGAAATCACCATAAACATAAGTAATTTGCTCCCCCATTGTGTGCTCTCCTGGCACCTCGGCTAGTGTGTTGATCATTGCTCTGTTGCTTCTCATCGTATTCTTCTCTTGGCCTCCTGGCAGTCTGTGTGGGTTGTACATTACTGCAACTATCACATTATGTCCCAGACTGGATTGTTCCTATAAGTAGTCCCTTTCGCCCATGCCATCCATTCCTTCCATTTTCTTCAATACCCCATGGTTTTTCATGAGCAGTGCAACTCCTCCTCCCTCTCCTCCCTCTGTCTTTCCTGAAGATTTGATTCCGGATGAAGATGAATCTGTTTATCTTTTCTGGTAGTTTTGTTCTGTGAGTGCTATTATGTCTGGGGTGTCTCTTGATTCTTCGTGCCACTCCCCCTCATACTTGTTTGTTATTCCATCTGCATTGTATACCAACCTTAAACTTCTTTTCTATGACTGTGGTCTGGGAAGTATATTGGGGTTGGGGAAGTGCGGAGACCTGGTAAGGAACTATGGGTTGTTGCTGTGGGGGGTGAAGTTTGTAATGTAGTGGGTGGGGGCAATTGGATGTGGCATGGGGTGTTTTGATTTAGAGTGCTTGGTTGCCTCTGGGGTTGAAACCTGGTGGGAGCGCTTTCTATAGAAACAGTTGTGAGGGGAGGCTGTATTTGATCGTCTTCCTGGGTCTGGGTCTCCTGTCTGTCTTCTCCATCCCTCTCTTTCCTCCTTTCGCCTTTGTAATCTCTCTCTGTTTCCTTCCTTTCTTCTTGTGTTCTGTCGCGTCGAGATACACCCTCCAGTATTGCCTCATGTCCCTTAATCGTGCTTTCTCCTGCAGGATCCTGGTCCAGTGTCGCTTCTGCCTTGAAGGTCACTCTCACTGGCCGGGTTCTTTTTTTTTACAAACCCTCCTTTTTACAAAAATTTTCCAGCTGGGTCATATCGTTTTCTACTATTGCTTTCTTGATGCTTTCAATTGCATTTTTTTCCCCTGTTTTCTTTGCTTCGTATGTTTCCCCTTCGACTTCCTGGAAACCCATACACAAAGAACTGACCTCACCCTTTCATTCTCCGCTGCATATCACTGTGTATCCCTCTTTAATTTGGTTTTCCTCCACTGCAGCTTTCATTTCATCAGTTTCACTGGCTAATGTACTTGGGCTCATGACTGTCATTTTCCCTTCTCGGCTTTCACTTGGCTCTGTTGTTGTCTGTTAGGCCTCCACATAAAGCTTAGCTCTTCATTTGCTACAGTCTCCTCTGTTAGACGCATCTCCTTGCAGTTGTGCCATTCCTTTCCTACATTCCCTTATTTGTGGCTGAGGTAGCAGTCTTGTTGTCAATCCCAAAATGTTCTTTAGTTGTCTTTAGTGTTTTCAGATTTTTCAATTCCTCTTCTAAACTCTGTATCCTAGCTTATGCTGCTTTGACATGCACCTCCCACTTCCTGTTTCCATAATCTATCCTCTCTTCCATTCTATGCCTAAGTTCTTCTAGTTTCTTTTCCCATTCATGATCCCTTTTTATGAGTCTTGCTGGCCCAATCTTCCTTTGCTTTTTCCTCCTCTGTCCTTGGTTTTTCTTGTTGCTCTATGGCAACCCCATTTTTGTTTTATCCTGATTGCCTCAGAGTGAGGAAACCTATGTAGTTGTGTATGTTTAGGTTAGTAGGTGTGTGTGTCAGAGTGTGGGGGGGAGTAGTGGAGGAACTGTGGCTATGTGGAGCTGATTGGGGGAGTGGGGTGGGGTGGGTTTGGGGTGAACGTGGGGAGGGGAGGGTGATCGAGGGAGGGTGGGTTCAGGGGAAATGTAGTGAGATGTCGGGGTGGGGTTTTATTTTTGAGAGGGGGGAGTGTATGTGTGTCTGGGTTATGTGTGTGTGTGTGTGTGTGTGTGTGGTGTGTGGTGTGTGTGTGTGTGTGTGTGTGTGTAAATTTTGTGTGTTAATTGTGTGTGTAGATTATGTGTGGGTTTATTATGTACTGAATGGTAGGTTTGGGGCTTGTGCGTTTAAGGTTGACTCTGTCGGTCCTTGGCCTGCCCAACCACCTTCTTGTGACCTGACACCCCAACCTCCTGGGACTTTCCTCACTATACAGTGTGTGTGTGTGTGTGTGTGTGTGTGTGTGTGTGTGTGTGTGTGCTGTGTGTGTGTGTGTGTGTTTGTGTGTATGTGTACTCTCCTATTTGTACTACCTATTGTGGTTGCGGGTCGCGTCCACAGATCCTGGCCCACCTCACGATCGCTGATTGCTTCTAGGTCCTCTCTCTCCCTGCCCCATGAGCTCTTTATTACCTCTCCTTAAAAACTGTGTCTGGTTCCTGCTCCACACACATCACTTTCTAGGCTATTCCATGGCCTGGACACTCCTATGACTGAAGAAAATATTCCTAACATCCCTTTTGATTCATTCTGGTCTTCAAATTCCAAATTTGTGACTCTTGTGTCTGTTTCCCATCTCTGGAACTTCCAGTCTTTTTCCACTCGTCTATTCGCGCAGTATTTATATATGGCGTATCAGTCTCACCTGTGTGTTTGTGTGTGTGTGTGTGTGTGTGTGTGTGTATGTGTGTGTTGTGTGTGTGTGTGTGGTGTGTGTGTATTATGTGTCGAATTATGTGTGGGTTTTTTATGTTGTCTGAAAGTAGGGTGGCTTGTGCTTGGAGTGTCTTGTAGATTCTCAGTTGTCGCTTGTGTCCACAACCTCTTGTGACTGACTCCCACCCTTGCAGTGTTGGCCTATATCACCTGTTATAGTGAGTTAATCGCCTTGTTCAATGGGATTACCATTTGCTTAACCTTATTGAATACTTGCGTGCCTATTCTTTATCGTGCTATGAGAGGTTAGACCATTCACATTCGCTTGGCGGTTAATTGGAACCTGGACCCCACACCCAAACAACCACTCATAGGTGATACAGTAACTTGTAGTGCAGCTGTAGCAGTGTAGATGTCCAGGTCGATGTTGAGTCCTGGCATAGATCCGCTCGGATGTACGTCCTGGCGTAGATCCACTCTCATTTCTTCTCGTTAATATTGTACCCAATTACTGTATTTATTTCACTGGTCACTCCGGTTGTTCACTTTATTACTTTCTTGGGGACACTTGGCAAACGCCGCCTTCACACTAGCCTGTGCCACAACAGATTTTATTTTCAAATCACCTTTCAAAAATTGTGGCTCTCCCCACACTGTGTGGCTCAGGCATTATGAAAAACACTTCTGGATTGTTGACTACCTGACACACCTTAGCAACCCTTGCACCCCCCGATCACTTTGTGGCCCTCAAAACACTTAAATCCCCGGAGCACCGACGGCGTGAATAACGCGTCCGCTGTCCCTACTGTGTGTGGGTGTGTATGTGTGTGTGTGTGTTTTATGTGTGTGTGGGTGTTTGAAATTTGTATGTTGTGTGTGTGTGTGTGTGTGTGTGTGAGGAGTGACTCAGCATTCATTAATTTTGCAACCATATATCTCACTACAGTTGTGACCGGGTGTGGAAGTGTGAATGTCATTACTTTATTCCCACGCCCCAGTATTTCTATATGTCGTTATATGTCTCCCATGACCCTCCTGTCCTCCAGTGTGTCAGGCTGATTTCCCTTAAACTTTCTTCATTGGACATTCCCCTTAGCCTTGGAACTAACCTTGTCACAAAACTTTTGTTACTTTCTCTAGTTTTTTTCCCCCCCATTTGACGTGTTTATCACGTGCGGGTCCCAACAGGTGCTGCATAATCCAGTATGGGCCTGACATCACGGTGTACAGTGTCTGAATGATTCCTTAATAGGTGTGGAATTGCTGTTTCAGGTTTGCCAGGTGCCCATTGCTGCAGCTAGTTATCTGATTGATGTGTGCTTCCGGGACATTGCTCGGTGTTATACTCACCCAGATCTTTCTCCTTGAGTGAGGTTGCAGTCTTTTGGCCCACCTAGCCTGTACTCTGTCGTGGTCTTCTGGGCCTTCCCTATCTTCATGGACTTGGGCATTGGCAGGTTAAATTCGAGAAGCCATTTGCTGGACTGGCTGTCCAATCTGTCCAGGTCTCTTTTGAAGTCCTGCCTGGTCTTCATCAATTTATTCTCATCTTTAACTTCACTTCATCTGCAAACAGGGACACTATGAATCCACCTTCCGTCTTGTCGATCACATATACCAAAAATAGCACTGGTCCTAGGACGACCCCTGTGGACCACCGCTCGTCACAGGTGCCACTGTGATACATCATTACGTACCATGACTCGTTGTTGCATCCTGTCCCCCAGGTATTATCTGATCCATCTGCAGTGACCTTCCTTTTTATGCGCCTGTGTGTGTGTAGTGTGTGTGTGTGTGTGTGTGAGTTTGAGTGTCGTGTGTGTTTGAAGTGTGTGTGTGTGTGTGTGTGTGTGGTGTGTGTGTGTGTGTGTGGTGTGTGTGTGTTGTGTGTGTGTGTGTGACTCAACTGTCAATATTTGCATCAATAACTCATTACAGTTGTGACCGGGTGTGGGAAGTGTGAATTGGATCATTAACTAATAATTTGTTCTGATTGTAGCATGTATAAACATGGAGTTCGTAACCATTCTTACAGAATTCATTCCTTTGTAACTTGTGAGTCATTGCTTTGTACTAGTTAGCTATCAAAAAATTATGGGGGTCCAAGTCCTGAAACCCATTACATCTTCTCTGTTAATTTGTAAATACTTTGTAACTTGTCATGATTGAGACCAGACTTACGTGGTGTTCATTACTTGTAAATTGTGGCTTCATTACCTTGTAAATTGAGTTCTTTACCTCTGTTAACTTGCTCGGCTATCAAAACTTTTGGAGGGTCCAGTCCTCTGTACAATGATGTACCTCTGTAAATCTTTTGTCTACCGCTCAGGATGGGTATGGGGTGCATAATAAACATATTAAAATCACTAAATCAACACACTAAAAACAGGCAGGAGATTTAAATACCTTACCAACCTATATACAAAAAAAGTGTCACAAGAGCTATCACCAATCATTGCAATCCACTCTTTAACAAATCCATTGAATCCTCCACCTTCCTAAAGTTCTCCAAAATTGCATGGGTACCCCGATCCTTAAAGGAGGAGTCACAGAGGTGAACTAACTATAGGCCGATTCCAAATTCACCCTCTCTCTAAATCTTCGAAAATTAATTCATAAAGAATCTACTTCCTAACCTCATCCTCCCAAAACATACTCAACCCCTGCCAGTTGGATCAGGGTCTAATAAAAATACTAATGATGTATTCATACACATGCTAGAACATATATGACACTGCAATAGAGAAAAGAAGTCCCACTGGGGGATTTCATTGATTACAATAAAGCTTTTATACAGTTGACCATGACTTGCTCCACGTAAAATTGTAGCATTATGGTATAAGAGGGCACTCCCTCAACTACCTCAAGTCTTACCTCAGCAACAGAAAGCCAATATGGGTACACAAATGGGGCAAACTTTCTGCGCAACCAATTACAGTGGTGTCCACAGGGAAGTGTCCTTGGCCTCTTCTCTTTCTCCTATACATATAGGACCTAACAATGCTCGCCAATTACTCAAACCCACATCTATTTGCAAGATGACAATACATACGTCTTCTCCACCCGAGCCACGTCCACATAGCCAGTACTGTAAATACCAAATTACAGAAAATATCTACCTGGATGAGGACTAACAAACTTACACTAAAACATTGACAAAGGCCATTTCATTCAGTTGGTAGCCCAGATCTACAGGTGTACCTCTTAACAATAATGAAAAAGGAATCACCTATCACAAAACTAACAAGAGGGAAATTCTTAGGAATCCACCTTGACAATAGACTCAAATTTCATTACAACATATACAACAAATTTCTAAGAAAATTTCAAGACCGTAGGCAGCTATCGAAAGATACGGTACTTACGTTCCACAGTCAGCCCTCCTGGCCTATATCACTCTCTTATTTAACCCTATCTCACATATGGGCAATATTTGCAGGGGTCTCAAACAACATTAAACCCTTCTCAGACCACTATACCCAACAAAAGGCTGCAATCTTCTATTTCATAATTCAATTCAAATTCAATTCAAATTCAAAGTTGTTCTCTATAGGATTACATGCTGAGTTTACTGAATTTGGTTATTGGTGTGGTTTACATGTATGTAAAATAATAATTACTGAGTGTTGTACAACTAGATAACCTATCATGCCTAGGCATTTGGCAGACTTAGTTTAATTCTTAATTGATAAAATATTACAATTATGAGGTAAGTTGGTTTATGGCTAAGTGACCTAAATACTAGTTTGTGGGTTTAGCATGTGATTGCATTTTGTTTTGGCACATTACAATAGTTTCAGTATTGGTGTATAAACAGGCCTACCTTATGACTAGTTAAGATTCTTTATTTTATTACTGAGATTAAAATTTATGTTTATGGTCAATGGGTGAGTTACCTGGAGTTTACCTGGATACGAGTTCGGGGGTCAGCCCCGCGGCCCGGTCTGTGACCGGCTCCCTAGTGGTTCAGAGCCTGATCAACCAGGGCTGTTAACTCAAACTAGCTGCACGCAAACCAACGTACAAGCCCCACAGCCCGGCTGGTCAGGTACAAGAACTACAGGTGCTGTTCCAGTGCCAGCTGAAGACTGCCAGTGGTCTGTTGGTATCCTCCTTAAGTTTGTAGGGAAGCAGTTGAAACAGTTAGGACCCCTGGAACTTATTGTATGGTCTCTTAACGTGCTAGTGACACCCGTTTTCATTGGGGGATGTTGCATCGTTGCCATAGTCTTTTGCTTTCGTAGGGAGTGATTTTCGTGTGCAAGTTAGGTACTAGTCCCTATAGGTTTTTCCCGTGTATAATAACCATGTATCTCTCCGGCTGCGTTCCAGGGAATACAGGTTCAGGAACCTCAAGCGCCTCCAAGTTAATTGAGTGAGTGTAAGTCCGTGAACTTCCAGGTGGTATTCTTGTAGTTAGTTGATGGGGTGCTATCAGGGAGATAAGATGTTTTCCTATGGTAGTTTTGTAACGCGTGATGTTTGGTCTGCAGTTCTAGAGTTTTCATAGGTAGGGAGTTCAGGATTTTTGGGACCTTTGAATAAATTGAATTTTTGTAAAGGTTAGTCGGACACGGGGAATGTCGTAGAGATGTTTGTGTCTGGTGTTCTGCTATCGGTCCCTCTTATACCGTATGGTCAAGTATGTGGAGTTGGGATGCCGTGGTCAACTGTGTCAAAAGCTTTTCTTAGGTCTATATAAATCCTAGTGGATATTCCTTATTTTTCCAGTGCTGTGTTAAGCCAGATCTAGCATTTTTTGTTGGCATCAAGTATAAGCATAGGAATTTTGCCCATTATTTATGGGAATTAGAGTGTTGTCAATCTTAATGTTAATTTGTGCATCTCTATTGCTCTGTTACCAAACATAACATAGTAGGTATTGTCGTGTTAAGCGTAAGTTTATTGCGCTGTCATCCAGGTCGACATTTTTAATCAGTCCTCATTACAATGTGTTGAGGCGTGGCAAGATTAGGTGTGAGAGATGAAATAAGTCGTGTCATCAGCAAAGAGAATGGGTTTCAGGTGTGGGGATACGTTTGGAAGGTCATTGATGTATTTGAGGAAAGAGCAGGGGACCAAGGACACTTCCATGCAGAACTCCAGTATCAGTGGCCGTAGTTGCCTTGATGCTGTGTCCTTTAATGGTGACATACTGATAACCTTTTAGTAATGTAAGATTTGAAATAAGCAGAGCATGGCCTCTTACCCTAATGATCAACGTTTCTGGAGTGGATGTAGTAGGTCTACCGTGTCGAAAGCTTTCTTAGGTCAATAAAAATTCATAGTGGATATTACTTATTTTCCAATGCTGTGTAAAGCAGAGCTAGTCATTTTTGTTTGCATCATTAGTGCTTTATTTTTTTCTGAATCCTAATCTGGCACGGGGTTGAGTATGTTTTGAGCTGTCTATAAATGAATTACAGTCTCCTGTGCACGAGTGTCTCAAGAATTTTGGATAGCAATGGTAAGTTAGATTTTGGCTATAGTTGTTTTAAGTCTGTAGGGTCGCCAACTTTATGTATTAGTGTAACCTTGCCTCTTGGTAAGTTTGGGAAGGTTGCTAGTCTCTAGTGACTTGTTAAAAAGTAATAAAATAGCATGCGAAAAGGACATGAGGCCTGCTCGTTCTACAGTAATGGTGGGACTGAGACAGTTCCTGAGTTATTTTTATGTGACTTTATAATCTCAGGACTTCCGTGGGCTCAGTTGGTGCAAGATAGAAAGAAAGTAGGGAAATTTCCATCTAGTTAGTCCACGGCCTGGGCATTGGTATGTGGGTTTTACTGGCGAGGATTAAATCCTATGGTTGAGAAGTTAGTTAGTGTAATGTTATATAAGAAACCCATAACCCATCCTGTGGGTTAGTGTGAGAAGAAGTCGTTTATCCTTGTTAGCTGTGTCAGTGGGCTGTAGTGGTGTTTCATTAGGTTTTGTTAGGACAATATTCTTGGTTTTTCTCAGTTTGTTGGTCCCTAGATATCTGAGAGAGTGTTTCCAGATATTTTTAAATCTCTCCAAGTGTCTGTGAATCTGCTGGAGTAGTATAGTTGTTTTGGCTTTCTTTATTTCTTTGGTGAGAGCGATGAATAGTGTTTAAGAATATTCCACATTATTTTTTGTGTATTAAGACCTGTCTATATTGCTTTTCATATTGATGTTTCTTGTCAATGGATTTCAGAAATGGTGTGCGTTAGCCATGGGCAAACCAAAGCCGTTTGATTGTGATCTATTTTGTTTTATAGGAAAATGTTTGTGTATTGTCTAAGTAATTTGCTTAAGAAAAATGTCTGTCCAGTCATCAAACCATTGGCCTTGGAGAATTTGATTATTCTTATAAATCAAAAAGAAGCGCTAAGCCACAAAGGTATACAGCGCTGCAGGGTAGGATGGTTGCGAGGGTATTGGATGGCAGAAGGGAGGAGGGATGATCAGCAGGTTACAGAAAACAGCGGGGCAGGAGATAGTACGGGGGTAGAGGGTAGCGCGCAGAGTTGAAGTAGAAGGCTGAAGGATAGGAATTTGTGAAGAAAGTCAGTGTTGTAAACAAGTCAATGAGAGAGTCGGATGAAGGGTGGGTCCATCAGTGAGAAGGGAAGGTAAAGAGAGTGCAGCGGTGTCGAAGACGACGGACAGAGGTAATTCTGCGTGCTCGTTGATAAAGTGGGCAGTCCAACAGAATGGGGCTGATGATAATGGAGCTTGGCATTTTCAAAGAGAGGAGCAAGATGCCTACCTCCATGTGATATCCATGAGTAAGACGGTATGGGCCAATGCAAGAACGGGAGTGAGTAGTCTACCACAACCTCGACACTGCTGATAAGAAGACGGCCAGTAACCTATAGTCGGTTTAATAGAGTGAATTTGTTGCCGAGCATAGTAGACAAACGTTGATTGCAACGGGTGTGAAGGTTGGGAAGATATTGCAGAATATAGTCCGTAAATGGAATACCTCTATAGAAAAACTGGTAGGTCTCATGTTACTCGCTGACCGGCAGCACTGTGTCTGCCTGTTCATTGCCCTGTACAGTCTACATGACCCAGGGCACCCAACAAAAAAACAAATATCTTTATGATGGTTAAGATGCGGCGTAGCCCAAAGTGGATACATTTTTTTTTTTTTTTTTTTTTTTATGGAGGGACTAAGGGGTTGAGGTGTATCAAAATTTTTGTATTCTCTGTAAAGCATAGGCGAGTCTGAGTCAACCAACACCAATGATGATACAGGATAATAGATGCAATAACGGTTAAGGTGCACTGTAAGGGATGGCATATAATTAGCAGTAAAATACCAGCGACAGATAGTAAATGCCCTTGTACGACGCTGTCGGAACACTGCTGAGACAGAATCCTACGCGTCAAAAGACTTAGAGCCATCTGTGTACCACAGCATATGGCATGAGAATGAGAGTGAAAAGTGGTCAAGAAAAAGGTGTGGGAAGCGACCATAAACAGTTGGGCTGGCGAGCAAGGGGGGAGAAAGAACAGACTCCGAAAGCTGGAACTTCCCGGGGGGTAGGAAAAAGTGGAGATGCTACATGTATTTAGAAAGGTGGGTAGTTGAAGAGTGAAGACAAAGAGCAATGAAGGCAAGAGATGAAAGGGATGGTGTAAACCCCCCTGGGGCGGCGAACAAATAAAAGAATGTCTAATAATATGCAGTGACCATTCTATAAATGGAAGGATTGCGGAGATCATGAGAGCGTACATAGTAGCGCGGACAATGGGCTCACGGCGAACGGATAAGGATGTGATCGTTCGCATATGTATAGAGGCTCTCGACAGGGATGAGCGAAAAGCTCCAAGGCAGATTCGTAATCCTTGGTGATGAATTGGGGTTAAGGTAGAGTGTGTAGAAGGAGATGCCACTGAAAATATAGATCAGGTCACATAATCAAGTTTCGTTATAATAAGGGTGGAACTGTAGGCGAAGGACGGGTTCGACTATCAGATTCCCCATGAAAGATGAGCAAGGGTTTTAAGAAGGTTTCGCCGGCTGTGACAGTTGCTTCAGGAGGTAATGTGAGGTTTAGGATAACCTTCGATAAAGAGGAGGCCAGGAAACTGACTGTATCACGTTCAGGGATACGGGAGCATAGAGTACAAAGGATGATCGGAGATGACGAGCTTCTAGTGAAAGGATTTGGTTGGGTTTTAGTGCTGGAAATTTTTAACCCACGTGTGGTGGGCCCATTGCGAAAACACGGTCGTCCGCATGCTGCGAGAGAAACTGTTAATGAGGTGCAGGTCAGTGCCTGCCAATGCAACAGCATAGTCATTCAACATAGTGTGATGGACCAAATATTTGATGGAAGAGGCCAAATCCATTTAATTAGCAAGGAGAAATAGTGGTTGTGCTCAGATCACATCCCTGGGGGGACACCTTCTAGGCTGGTATAAAGGTACGGGGAGAGCACTTTATTAACCCGAACACGGAAATGCTGTCAGTTATAAAGTCTTATGAAGGATGGTAGATTGCTGAAGGCCTAAGGAGTGGGCCCTGGGTAAATTTTATACTCCAAGTTGTGGTCATATGCGGGGGCCCTACTTTCCTGGTCAAAAAATATGGCATTAACTGAGTGGTTATTGCCAAAGGCATTACGAAACTTCCGTATCCAAGCGTAGTAAGGGGTCTTTGGTAGAACGTCCCTTACGAAAGCCATATTGACGAGTGGAGGTGACTGTTGTGGGTCTCTAAAAACCAAACTAAACGTCTATTTACTAGCGTTCCATTAGTTTGCAAACTGCACTGGTAAGAGCATGGACATGTGGGAGGTTATCATGTCCCGTAGTGCCTGGTTTGCGGAAAGGAGATCAATGGCGGATTTCCATCCAGCTGTGGAAGAACTCCTTGTGTCAAATAAGATTGTAAAGGCGAATAGGACTGCAAGGGGCTGATGATGTAATGTGTTAGCATACGAATAATGTATGTGTCGGGCCAGCTGCCGATAGATCGATAGCTGAGAGTGTTGCCTCAGTTCTTTGAAGTGTAAAAGGCACATTATACTGTTCTTCTCTGAGAGAAGGAAAAGTCCATGGGTGTAACTCTCTGGCAGACTTTGAGGAAAGAATTGATGGGGATAGATCGGAATTTCCCTGGAAATAGACCAGACTGATTTCGCCAATTTCATTGGCATCATCTAGTGGGTTTGCTATATCAACACTCGCAACACGCAGAACGGACTCGGGTCAGGAGAATATTTACCACTCAGTTTCGTTACTTTTTTCCAGACTGCACTCATAGAGGAAGCAGAGGTGAGGACGGTGGAGAATATCTCGCAGCAAGTGCGTTTAGATCAAGGATGACACGGCGCAGTATCGCACGCTTCTGTTTAAAATCAAGGAGTTTTCTGTGGTTCTATTGTACCGGTACCTTTTACCCATGCAGCGCGTTTCAAAAAACGTTTATGCAACGAGCACAAGCAGGAGACCACCAAGCACGCAATTTCTGAAATCGCACTGCTTGATGTTTGGGTTGAGAATGAGAAAGCTGCGGTGAAAACAGAGACGAGAAGAGGTGTAAGTGATCATCGATGGAGGTCGAAGAAGGAACCTCTTTAAAAAACAGTTAGGTGTGAGTAAAGATTCAATTTGCCTGTTTAATTCGCCAGCGTGGGGTGCGAAGAGGTGGCGAATATGGAAGGGAAAGTAAGAATGATTGCGGGAAATGATCACTGTCATGTAAGTCAGGAGACACAGTACAAAGTGAAGTCTTAATTGCGGCGGAGGAAGAGCAGACTCACCACCACCCCCCCCCCACCCCGAGAGATCGATGCAAGTGAGAGTATGAGTCCGAGGATCAAAATGGGTGTGAGTACATGTTTTAAAAAAATGGAGGGGTGTGGGTGGCAAGAAAAGCCTCTAACTGATTTTACTGGGATCACAGCGAGAACCCCCAGAAGAAATTGGTGGGCTTAAAATCAACAAGTAACAGACATCGGTGGGCGGTAATGACGAAAACAAGGAAGGCAATATCTGGAATAAGGATAATGCCGAGAAGGGAGGAGATTAAAGTACAGAGCGTTACAACCTATTAAGTGGATTCGGGCTGCTGTGTAATGCAGCGAAGTATGACACAAATAGCTGTTGGATACGGAATATCAGTGTGTAGAAGAGGGCACTTTCATTAAAGGTTACCATCAGGAAAAGGATATGAAGAAATACAATAAATTTATAGCCTGAGATGGAGAAATAACAGCAGGAGTGTATTTTTGGTTCCTGTAAGGCAAACACCAACAGGGGCAAACTGGGAGAGTAACATCTGAAGATCACCCCGATTACCCTGTGGAACGTGTATATTCCACTGTAAATAGCCATGATGGCAATGATAAAGATACTTGATATCCCAGGTAAGGGTTCCTACAGACTAGAGGGGTTAGAAAAGTACACATGCAGAGCAGTGGAAAATGTTCAAGAAGCGATGGGAACGGTTCGCTGTGAAGAAAGGAGTTGCAGCAGATGGAGCAGAGGGAGAGAAAGAGCGGAAGGTGGGATTCAGTGTCCATTGATGGTTGGTCTCTGCAAGATATTCAGAGATTGATTCAAGTGTTTCTGAATTCAGGGACGTTGTATGGGAGACAATATTGGAAATGGTAGGGGGAGGAGAGTAAAGATTGGAAATGTAATGGACATGTACAAGGTAGGGGGGGCAAAAGGGTGGATGGGGAAATGGAGAAGCTTGGCAGGGGAAGAAGAGGCTGGAAACTGGGGAGGTTGGCAGAAAGAGGAAGAAAACTTGGGAGGGAACAGGGAGAAGGGTAAGTACGAGGAGGAGGGTGAACCTCTACACTAGTAAATGAGCCAGTGAGAGGGGGAGAACCAGGGACAGAGACAGGGAGGGTTAATATGAGGAGGTGGAAGATGGGTAGGAGGCTTGTTAACGGACCTTTTTTTTGACTTTTGAGAAGTAGAGGGACGATTGGGAGGAGGTGTCATACGAGGTCTCGTCGATACTGAGGCTTGTGAGAGAGAACTCGAAGAAGCGAGATCAGACTGAGGCGTTGAAGTAGGGACGTCTGAGCCGAGGACAGCAAAAGGATTAGATACAGGAGTGACTATGGGAGAGGTAACCACGGAGGTGGGTGTAGAAGATGGGATACCAGAAGTGGGGGGACGTTTTGAAACACGGGAATAAGAAACACATGGGAGTCTCCCTTGGAGGCGGAG
This sequence comes from Cherax quadricarinatus, assembly GCF_026875155.1. Lineage (NCBI taxonomy): Eukaryota > Metazoa > Arthropoda > Malacostraca > Decapoda > Parastacidae > Cherax > Cherax quadricarinatus. The sequence goes on along the minus strand of NC_069457.1, from coordinate 31,953,110 downwards.
ATGAGAAACTGCCATGGCATAAGGGAGACCCACACACACACACACTCACACATGCACATATGTGGTAATGCTTTATTTACAGCTAGCAAAGTGTGTGTGTGTGTGTGTGTTTGTGTGTATGTGTATGAGTGTGTGAGTGTGTGTGTGTGTGTGTGTGTGTGTGTGTGTGTGTGTGTGTGTGTGTGTGTGTGTGTGTGTGTGTGTGTGTGTGAGTATGAGTGTGTGTGTGTATGAGTGTGTACTCACCTATTTGTACTCACCTATTTGTGGTTGCAGGGGTCGAGTCACAGCTCCTGGCCTTGCCTCTTTGCTGTTAGTACTAGGTCCTCTCTCTCCCTGCCCTATGAGCTCTACATACCTCGCCTTATAAACTTATGTATTGGTTCCTTGCCTACCACCACATCACTTTCTAGGCTATTCCATTGGCATGACTTACTCTATTGACTGAGAAATAATTCCTAACATACCTTGATTCTTTGAGTCTCTCAATTCAATTGTGACTCTTGTGTCTGTGTTAACCATCTCTGGAAACATTCCGTCTTTGTCCCCTCGTCTATTCCGTGCAGTAATTTTATATGTCGTTATCATGTCTCCCCTGACCCTCCTGGCATCCCTGTCTTCAGCCGTTTCCCTCACCACTTTCTTCAAGTCAATCCCGTACCTCTGGGTCTAGTCTTGTTGCAAACCTTTGCACTTTCTCTAATTTCTTGACGTGCTTGACTAGGTGTCGGATTTCCAAAATGGTGCTGCATACTCCAGTATGGGCCTGACGTAGATGGTGTACAGCGTCTTAACGAATCCCTTACTGAGGTATCGGAACGCTATCGTAGGTTTGCCAGGCGCCCATATGCTGCAGCAGTTACTGATTGATGTGCGCCTCAGGAGATTTGCTCGGTGTGATACTCACCCCCAAGATCTTTTTCCTTGAGTGAGGTTTGAAGTCTTTGGCCATCATAATCTATATTGTGGTCTTGCAGTCTTCTTTGCCCTTCACCCAATCTTCATGACTTTGGCTTTTGGTCGGTTAATTCAGGAGCAGTTGCTGGACAGGCTTGTAGCCTGTCCAGTTCTCTTTGTAGTCATGCCTGATCCTCGTACGATTCGATTCTTCCTCATTTACTTCACATTCTTTGACATACATGGACACTTCTGAGTCTAATACCTTCCGTTTTGTCGTTCACGTATACAAGAACAGCACTGGGTCCTAGTGACTGACCCTGTGGAAAACCCCGCATGTCACAGGCGCCACTCTGACACCTATTGTCGCGTACCATGGATCGTTATTGCCTCCCTGTCAGATATTCTCTGTTCATTGGCATTGCCTTTCCTGTTATGTGTTCCTGGTCTCTAGCTTTTGCAGTAACCTCTTGGAGGAACTTGTTTCGAAAGCACTTCTTGCAAGTCCAAAAATACGCTGTCGATCACCCCTCTCTCTCCTTGTCTTCTTCTGTCACCTTGTCATAAAACTCTAGTAGGTTTGTGACACGGATTTTACTTCCTGAAACCGTGCTGGTTGTCAGTTATAAACTTGTTTATTTCAGGTGCCACATCTCCTCCTGATGTTCTTCTCCTTGACCTTGAGACTATACACGTTTGTGATACAGGTCTGCAGTTTAGTGCTATGTCTGTCTCCTTTTAAAAATTGGGACTTCATTTCAATTTTCTCATACACTCAGGAGTTGCCATGTTTCAATTGAGTGTTGAAGATCTTTGTTAATGGGCTCAAACAATATCTCTGCTCAATCTTTAAGGACCCTTGGAGTGATGTTGTCTAGTACACACCCGCCTTTGAGGATGTCAAGTTCGCATAGCAGCTTCTTCACTCTCTTGGTTATTGTACTCATCCAGCACTTTCTGATTTCTTGGAGACCTACTGGTTTCCACTGTAAAGTACCTATTTAAATACTTGTGGTGAGTTCCTGACATAAATCTCGGTCGTTCTTGTGAATTCCACATCACCATTCCTCAGTATGATTACTGGCTCTGACTGTTGTTTTTTCATCCTGATGATGGCTGTAACCCAACGCTTCGGGTCAGTCATTTACTTTTGATGCTATGTATTTTCTATTGTCTCTGAGCCTCCCTTCTTATCTGTGCATATTCGTTTCTGGCTCTTCGGCTGATTTCTTTTGTTCCTGAGTTCTTGTCTTCTGTTCCTTTTCCATTCTCTAGTACACTAGTTTTTGCCTCCCTAAACCTTTTGGGTGAAACCAGGACTCGTTCGTTCTTCCCATTATTTCTGTTTTCCTGGGAACAACCCTCCTCTGCTCTTGCATTTTGTCTGCTACATAGTCCATCATTTCTTGTACTGGTTTTCTGTCAGTTCCTTCCCATGAATGTCCTTGAAGGAAGTTCCTCTTGACTGAGTAGTTCCCCTTTTGTAGTTTGGTTTTTACCAGCCTATTCTGCTACTCTCTCCACTTGGAGTCTATGTTGTCGAAGCACAGAATAACAGACACTGGCTCCCAGGGGCCTTTATACATGATACCTCGATGTCCGAACTACTCATGGTGAATACAAGACGTCCTACCTTGCTGGTTATCCTCTCCTATCTCTCTGGTAGTGTCTCTAACATGTTGTGCTGAGGTTCTCTGTACCACATCCTCATACTGGCTCTCCCTGTTTGGGGACCCCCATGGGGCTCCAGGTTCTCCAAGTCAATCTCCTTGTGATTGAAATCACCATAAACATAAGTAATTTGCTCCCCCATTGTGTGCTCTCCTGGCACCTCGGCTAGTGTGTTGATCATTGCTCTGTTGCTTCTCATCGTATTCTTCTCTTGGCCTCCTGGCAGTCTGTGTGGGTTGTACATTACTGCAACTATCACATTATGTCCCAGACTGGATTGTTCCTATAAGTAGTCCCTTTCGCCCATGCCATCCATTCCTTCCATTTTCTTCAATACCCCATGGTTTTTCATGAGCAGTGCAACTCCTCCTCCCTCTCCTCCCTCTGTCTTTCCTGAAGATTTGATTCCGGATGAAGATGAATCTGTTTATCTTTTCTGGTAGTTTTGTTCTGTGAGTGCTATTATGTCTGGGGTGTCTCTTGATTCTTCGTGCCACTCCCCCTCATACTTGTTTGTTATTCCATCTGCATTGTATACCAACCTTAAACTTCTTTTCTATGACTGTGGTCTGGGAAGTATATTGGGGTTGGGGAAGTGCGGAGACCTGGTAAGGAACTATGGGTTGTTGCTGTGGGGGGTGAAGTTTGTAATGTAGTGGGTGGGGGCAATTGGATGTGGCATGGGGTGTTTTGATTTAGAGTGCTTGGTTGCCTCTGGGGTTGAAACCTGGTGGGAGCGCTTTCTATAGAAACAGTTGTGAGGGGAGGCTGTATTTGATCGTCTTCCTGGGTCTGGGTCTCCTGTCTGTCTTCTCCATCCCTCTCTTTCCTCCTTTCGCCTTTGTAATCTCTCTCTGTTTCCTTCCTTTCTTCTTGTGTTCTGTCGCGTCGAGATACACCCTCCAGTATTGCCTCATGTCCCTTAATCGTGCTTTCTCCTGCAGGATCCTGGTCCAGTGTCGCTTCTGCCTTGAAGGTCACTCTCACTGGCCGGGTTCTTTTTTTTTACAAACCCTCCTTTTTACAAAAATTTTCCAGCTGGGTCATATCGTTTTCTACTATTGCTTTCTTGATGCTTTCAATTGCATTTTTTTCCCCTGTTTTCTTTGCTTCGTATGTTTCCCCTTCGACTTCCTGGAAACCCATACACAAAGAACTGACCTCACCCTTTCATTCTCCGCTGCATATCACTGTGTATCCCTCTTTAATTTGGTTTTCCTCCACTGCAGCTTTCATTTCATCAGTTTCACTGGCTAATGTACTTGGGCTCATGACTGTCATTTTCCCTTCTCGGCTTTCACTTGGCTCTGTTGTTGTCTGTTAGGCCTCCACATAAAGCTTAGCTCTTCATTTGCTACAGTCTCCTCTGTTAGACGCATCTCCTTGCAGTTGTGCCATTCCTTTCCTACATTCCCTTATTTGTGGCTGAGGTAGCAGTCTTGTTGTCAATCCCAAAATGTTCTTTAGTTGTCTTTAGTGTTTTCAGATTTTTCAATTCCTCTTCTAAACTCTGTATCCTAGCTTATGCTGCTTTGACATGCACCTCCCACTTCCTGTTTCCATAATCTATCCTCTCTTCCATTCTATGCCTAAGTTCTTCTAGTTTCTTTTCCCATTCATGATCCCTTTTTATGAGTCTTGCTGGCCCAATCTTCCTTTGCTTTTTCCTCCTCTGTCCTTGGTTTTTCTTGTTGCTCTATGGCAACCCCATTTTTGTTTTATCCTGATTGCCTCAGAGTGAGGAAACCTATGTAGTTGTGTATGTTTAGGTTAGTAGGTGTGTGTGTCAGAGTGTGGGGGGGAGTAGTGGAGGAACTGTGGCTATGTGGAGCTGATTGGGGGAGTGGGGTGGGGTGGGTTTGGGGTGAACGTGGGGAGGGGAGGGTGATCGAGGGAGGGTGGGTTCAGGGGAAATGTAGTGAGATGTCGGGGTGGGGTTTTATTTTTGAGAGGGGGGAGTGTATGTGTGTCTGGGTTATGTGTGTGTGTGTGTGTGTGTGTGTGGTGTGTGGTGTGTGTGTGTGTGTGTGTGTGTGTAAATTTTGTGTGTTAATTGTGTGTGTAGATTATGTGTGGGTTTATTATGTACTGAATGGTAGGTTTGGGGCTTGTGCGTTTAAGGTTGACTCTGTCGGTCCTTGGCCTGCCCAACCACCTTCTTGTGACCTGACACCCCAACCTCCTGGGACTTTCCTCACTATACAGTGTGTGTGTGTGTGTGTGTGTGTGTGTGTGTGTGTGTGTGTGTGCTGTGTGTGTGTGTGTGTGTTTGTGTGTATGTGTACTCTCCTATTTGTACTACCTATTGTGGTTGCGGGTCGCGTCCACAGATCCTGGCCCACCTCACGATCGCTGATTGCTTCTAGGTCCTCTCTCTCCCTGCCCCATGAGCTCTTTATTACCTCTCCTTAAAAACTGTGTCTGGTTCCTGCTCCACACACATCACTTTCTAGGCTATTCCATGGCCTGGACACTCCTATGACTGAAGAAAATATTCCTAACATCCCTTTTGATTCATTCTGGTCTTCAAATTCCAAATTTGTGACTCTTGTGTCTGTTTCCCATCTCTGGAACTTCCAGTCTTTTTCCACTCGTCTATTCGCGCAGTATTTATATATGGCGTATCAGTCTCACCTGTGTGTTTGTGTGTGTGTGTGTGTGTGTGTGTGTGTATGTGTGTGTTGTGTGTGTGTGTGTGGTGTGTGTGTATTATGTGTCGAATTATGTGTGGGTTTTTTATGTTGTCTGAAAGTAGGGTGGCTTGTGCTTGGAGTGTCTTGTAGATTCTCAGTTGTCGCTTGTGTCCACAACCTCTTGTGACTGACTCCCACCCTTGCAGTGTTGGCCTATATCACCTGTTATAGTGAGTTAATCGCCTTGTTCAATGGGATTACCATTTGCTTAACCTTATTGAATACTTGCGTGCCTATTCTTTATCGTGCTATGAGAGGTTAGACCATTCACATTCGCTTGGCGGTTAATTGGAACCTGGACCCCACACCCAAACAACCACTCATAGGTGATACAGTAACTTGTAGTGCAGCTGTAGCAGTGTAGATGTCCAGGTCGATGTTGAGTCCTGGCATAGATCCGCTCGGATGTACGTCCTGGCGTAGATCCACTCTCATTTCTTCTCGTTAATATTGTACCCAATTACTGTATTTATTTCACTGGTCACTCCGGTTGTTCACTTTATTACTTTCTTGGGGACACTTGGCAAACGCCGCCTTCACACTAGCCTGTGCCACAACAGATTTTATTTTCAAATCACCTTTCAAAAATTGTGGCTCTCCCCACACTGTGTGGCTCAGGCATTATGAAAAACACTTCTGGATTGTTGACTACCTGACACACCTTAGCAACCCTTGCACCCCCCGATCACTTTGTGGCCCTCAAAACACTTAAATCCCCGGAGCACCGACGGCGTGAATAACGCGTCCGCTGTCCCTACTGTGTGTGGGTGTGTATGTGTGTGTGTGTGTTTTATGTGTGTGTGGGTGTTTGAAATTTGTATGTTGTGTGTGTGTGTGTGTGTGTGTGTGAGGAGTGACTCAGCATTCATTAATTTTGCAACCATATATCTCACTACAGTTGTGACCGGGTGTGGAAGTGTGAATGCCCCCCCCATAGGAAAAACTGTGGGAAAATTCCAAAGGTGAAAAAGAGGAGGGGAAAAATGGGAAGGGATGAGGAGGAAGAAGAAAGGGAAAAAAGGGGGGTGGGGTGGTTAGCAGAGTTTGGGGGGGAATTGGGTTCGGTTGAGGAAGGAGCCCAAAAAGGGTTTTATTCCTCAGACAAGAGCCTCTTCACCACCCAAAGGAGCCCCTTTGAAGACGTTTATTTTACCCAAAAAAAAGTGAAAAAACCCATGGGGTCACACACATTTTGTTTTATTTTTTTTTATTAATACCTTAAATTTTTTAATTTTCCTTTACCTGATTTTGATATATTAATTTTATTTTTTTTTCCCAAGGTAGTAATTTTTTCAAGGAGTTGTGTTTCCCATGAAAAAATTGTTTAACCAACTGAATTTCAAAGTTTTTTGTTAATCCTTTTTGTTTAAATTTTGGGAAACCATAAAAAAAGTTGGATGAATGGTAAAGAAAATTGGCTAAAAAATTTTTTTTTAAAAAACAAAAAATTAATGGATAATACCCTCATCTGAAATTTTTATTAGATTTACTTGATCAGTAAATTTTATTTAAAATCATCAAAAATATTTGAAAAAAAAAATAAGTGAAATAAAAAAACCCTTTAAACTTTTACAAAAAAATCCTTATAAAAATTATCAAAATTATCAAAAAGGGCTCAAGATACTAAATTTTTTTAATTTTATTTTTTTTTTAAAAATTTTTTTTACAATTGTTTTAAACAATTTTTAAATTTTTAAATTTTTCCCTTTAAACCGTAAAAACGGTCCAAAACGTATGTCTAGTTTTTTCACTTTGAAAGTATGAAAAAAAAAAAATAGATCTTTTTATTTTTTACTTTTAAAAAGTGTAAAAAAACTTTGATCTACTTTTTTTTTGTTATTTTTGGAAAATATGAAAAAAAAACTTTGTTCACTTTTTTTGCGCTACACGTGTGATGTGATCTGCTTGGAGTTTATGGGTTAAGAAAGATTTGCTCGGTTTTAACCCCGGAGGGTTAGCCCCCCAGGAAAACCCCAAGGTCAGTGGTCTCGAGGCTGTCTAATTATTTCCTTGTGGTCCTTAATTTGTCCCCAGGATGCCCCCACCCCAGTCGATTTAAACCCCCGGTACCTTTTGTGTAGGTAAATGACAACGGTGTAAGGAAAAGTGTTGCAAGTTTCCACCCACCGGGAATCAAACCCAGGCCCCCCGGTGTGAAGCAGGAGTTTTAGCCCCGGGCCCATTTAAGGAAAAGGAGATGAAACAAAAAAAGGAAAGGCACTCCTATACGGCAATGGAAAAGACTAACAAAACGGATAAATGGGTAACTATTGTATATGTTTCCTGGGTTTACCTGGAGAGGTTGGGGGGTTCAACGCCCCGCGGCCCGGTCTTGACCGGCCTCTGGTGGTCGCGCCTGTAAACCCGGCTGTTGCTGCTTGGCACGAAACCAACGTACGGCCACACCCCGGTGTCGGGAATGACTTTGGTGCTTGTCCAGTGCCAGTTTGAAGATGCCGGGGTTTTGGTAACCCCCCTTTGTGTGCTGGGAGGCAGTTGAACAGTCTCGGGCCCCTGAACTTTTGTATGGTCTTTTAACGTGCTAGGACACCCCTGCTTTTCTTTTGGGGGGATGGTGCATCGTCTCCCAATCTTTTGTTTCGTAGTGAGGATTTTGTGTGAAGTTTGGTACTGTCCCTCTGGATTTTCCAGGTGTATTAATCATGTATCTCTCCCCCCTGCGTTCCGGGATAAGGTTTAAAAACTCGGCCCCCGAAATTTGGGGTGTTTTTTCCCCGTTATGGGGCCCCGGGGGAAATTTCTTGTACATTTTCTAGGTCGGCAATTTCATGCCTTGGGTGCGTTAGAGTGCAGCAATATTCCGTAGATAGAACAAGTGCCCTGAGGTGTCATCTGGGTTGGCCTCCAGTTTTAAAGGTTTCTTTATCCATCCTGTCATTTTTTTGCAGAGGCGATTGATACAATGTTATGGTCTTAAAGGTGAGACCCTCCGCCCATAATCACTCCCAGGTCTTTGACGTTGGTGTTTTGCTCTATTTTGTGGCCAAATTTTTTTTTGTCTCGGAAGATTTATTTCCTAGTTTCCATTCTGAGTAATTGAAATTTTCATCGTTGAACTTCATATTGTTTTCTGCGCCCACTGAAAGATTTGGTTTTGATGCCCGCTGGACCCTTGCAGTGTTGAATGGAAGACACTGTCTGCAGATTGGGTGTCTCTGCAAAGGAAGCACGGTGCGTGGTGACCCCTTTGTCTATGCGGTATGAGGATGGGGAAACAAGATGGGAGTAGTACTGTGCCTTGTGGACGGCTTTCCCCGTAGCTGCCTCGGACTTTACTCTGTTGACGACTACTTCTGTGTTCTGTTGGGGAAATTTTTGATCCTGACCGACTTTTCCTGTTTTTTCCCTTTTAGCGCGCTTTTGGCGTATTACGCCTGGTCACTTTTGTCGAAGGCTTTTGCAAAGTCTGTATATTTACATCTGCTCTTTTTTTTTTTCTAGTGCATTTAGGACCTTGTCGTAGTGTCCGTAGTTGGGGCGACGGAGGCCCTGTTCTAAACCAGTTCCCCGGGTTGTGTAACTGGGGGTTTTCTGATGGGGGGATCTTGTTTTAGGACCCTTTCAAAGTTTTTATGTATGGATGTTAGTGTATTGGTTGTAGTTCTTTGCTGTTGCTTTCTGCCCCCTTTGTGGAGTGGGGGCTTGTCTTTTGTTTTTAGTAATGAGGGACGACCCCCGTGCCCCATGCCCCCTTTCCCATAGGATGGAAAAGGCCGTGATAGGGGCTTCTTGGTTTTCTTGATGAAAACAGGTTCCATATTTGGCCTGGGGGCAGAGGCTGGGCATGTATTTATCCCCTGTTCAAGTTTTTTGGCGTCAGGATAAAGGAGGGGCTTGTGTTAAAAAAATTTTTGTGGCTCTCTATAAAAAATTATTTTGATGTTCGATCTCGCTGGTTAGCGGCTTGCAAAAATGAGTCATTTGGGATTGAGTAGCTATTTTTTTTTCCTTGCTGTTCTGTGTAGCCCCATCTTGTTTAGTAGGGGCCCCAAAAATGGAGTTGTTCTCGATTTTGATTTGGAATAGGAGAAAAAAATCTTTGGGTTTTTTCGTTTTCATTTAGGCTTTTTTTTCTTCCCGCGTTTCCCTGACTCCTAAAGGATTTTTTTTAGCTTAAGTTCGATGTTGTATTTTCTGACCAGTTTTTCCCCCTGCGCATTTCGTTATTTGACCTTTTTAGCCGCTTGTTATTCTTTTCCGTCCCCTGTAAAGGGAGCGCCTGTCTCTTTTTTATTTTCATCTACTCCCCCTTTTTCTTAGGGAATAACCCTTGTGATACATCGGTGTACGAGTTATTTCGTTCGGGCTAAGTTTGGGTTGTTTTGTTAGTATTTTTTCCCATTTTATATCGGTTAGGATTGGTTTACTTGGTCCCACTTTTTGTTTTTTTTATTGAATTTTAAATTTGGTGAATGCCCCCCGTGATAGTCCATTTTGTCTTTGGGGGGCCCCACGCAACTGTTAAACCCTTTTATTATTTTGTGATTTTGGGGTATATTGTTTTTGTTTGGTGACATTTTTTTAGATCATCTTGTTAGTGAAGTGAGGTCTAGTGTATTCTCAGTTATTTGGCCTATTTTTGGGGTTTTTAAATTAAATTTTGTGCAGAGTTTTAAAAAGCTGTGTGAGTGTGGTTTTCATCGAGCTGCCCTTGGTGTATTATGCAACAATATTATTTGTATATTCCCCCATTTTAGGTTTCCTTAAGTTGAAATCCCCCAGGAGCAAGTGTTGGGTGCAGGAGCTGGAAGATTTTCCAGCGTGGTAATTTTAACAGCTGTTCCTGGAAAATTTCTGGGATGTGCATCCGGAGTTGTAGACTACAACAAAGATAGGTTTTGGTTCTCGACCTTTCTGCTAAAAAATTCCCCTAGTCATTTGAGGTTTTAAACGTTTGTGCAAACAAGTGACCGCAATGTACAGGCCCAACCCCCCCCCCCTTTTTCCCGTTTTCTGTCAAATCTGTTGGTTGTAACCTGGGTTCCATATTTCTTGTCCAAGTGATCCTTTTTGTGGGTTCAGTGAAAGCCGCGAACATTTTCCTTTGCCCCTGCAAGAGTCCCCGGATGAAAGGTTTTTGTTTTTTGTTGTGGCTTTAGACCCCGTATATTTCAAAGAAGAATGTTATCGGACTGGTGGTATTGTTTGGTTGGGGGGGTTTTTTTTTTCCGGATTAGTATCTGTATCTGTTGGTTTGGGGGAGGCCATCGACTGTGGTTCCACTCGGAATGACTGGATTTGGGGTACGTTTCTGCCCTTTCCTGCCAGTTTTTTTTCCTTCCTGGCACTAAAAAAAACCCCTCCCCCTTGAGTGGCTGTGGCTACCCGGTTTTCCCCTGGGGCCCGGGTGTTTTGTATCTTTTTGTCCCCCTTTTGATGGTTTGCCTGGAATTTAGTTATGGTCTTTCCCCGTACTGAAAGGTACACATTTCAGGGTGAAAAAAGCTTACAGGAAGGGAGTTTGCATTTTTGTTGTCATATGGGCTTTTACATTTTTAGGGTGGTCAAGTTGATGTCCCCCCTTTTTTTTCCAGTTTCCATTTCAGCGATACCCGTGTAGTATGTGCACAGGCTGGTTTCCGTTTGCCCCGGGTTTCGTGCTTTTCCCTGTTGGTGATGTTTCCCCCGTTTATTCCTATCCTCCCTAGCACCAAATGGAGCTCCCCCCAGTTGTTTTTGGTAATTTTTCCCCACTATTTCTATTTGAGTCCTTTTTTGCATTTCCGCGGGATTTCTAGTTTTCAATATTTGGTTTTTTCTTATCTTTGACTACACTTGTTTCCCTACTATGGTCTGTCCCCTATGAGGTCATTTTTTGATTTCCCTTTCCCGCGTTAATTTCCCGATACCCGGACAAAAATTTCCAGCTTTTACCCTTTGTTCCCAGGACGCACCCCCAGCTTCCCAAACTGTCTCCCGGACAGCACTATCGCCCCCATTTACGACTACCCGGACATCACCCGCCTTACGTTTTTTGACTACATGGCCGTTTTTTGGGAGTCCATTCAGCCCAGCTTTTTTGTTCCCCTTGTTGTAGAGCTTCCGGTTTTCTATGAAAGAGCTTTGATGTTTCCTCTTTTAATACCCTTGTGATTTTAGTCCCAGATTTTTTCCTCATTTGGGGATACCCAAAAAAAAACTTCTCTGTTTTAATACTGCTTGTGTAGTTTTGGGGTATTGCCAAGGAGCGTGCACCAATTTCCACAAAATGACAATTTATCCATGTGGAAAACCCGTTTGTTTGATGACCCAGCTACACACGTTCATAAAAGATTTGAATGGTTGATTTACTGCATTCTATAGAACCTCTTGAATATTTTTTAACCCTTTAAAAGAAGTCTAGCTATTTTTATTTCTGTTTCTGTTTCTAACTCTTTTTGTATATTGGACGCTTCCGTCAGTTCCTGATTTTTAAGTTTGTGTTTATAAGGGGCCTACAAAACCCTCCGTTTCAGTTTCTTTATTGTCCACGAAAAACTGTTTGACACCAGTCCCAGGGTTGGCCGTCAAGGGGTTGGACCGTCAAGGGTTCGGACCAGTAAGGGTTCGGGGGCAGTCAAGGGTTGGACCCGCAAGGGTTCGGACCAGTAAGGGTTCGGGACGTCGATTGCTTGATCAGTGGGTCATTATTTAAAACAATGGTCGGTGATTTGAGCTAAACATGAAAGGTTTCTGGAAATTACTACCCGGGTAATATTGTTTGACTGATAAAAAAGTTAACTTGCGTGTTGAAGAGCCGGTGATATTGGCAGCTCCTACATGGGTACAGTGATCCTTTGTTTATCAACGCTGTATCTGGGTTTTCTATTTTTTTTTTTTCCGTCTCCACAAATAAAAACTATTTATCACTATAGTTTCTGGTGCAAATTTTGGAGGAAGGGCCTTTTTCTGTGTAATAATTGCTTCTCGTTGTTATATTGCGACGTGGTAACTAGGGTTTTAAAGAAATTCACCGTAACGTTCGTTTTCAAGAAAAAAAAGAAATAATGAAAGTCACTCCACTCCCCTAAGTCCTTATAAAACTGGTTTGTTGTACTACAAAACTGTATTCTGTATTTTATGGTATCACTAGATTTATGCGAGTACACTAGGGGGCCGGAAGATAATTAAAAAAAGCTGACCTTTTAAGTTTCGGCGACTTCTGGCACCCGCCTCTTAGGCTTATCACTTCATTTAAAATTCCCTGTTTTTAAAATGACACTTTAGCCCTTTATCTCAATATACTAGGGAGCCCCCTGTGTATAAATATACCTATGTTACTCAAAAGCTTTAGGGAGACTTTCTTTCCTTGACACAAAGTTCATTATTTTATTTTTTTACACGGGGAAAAAAAGGCCTATGATTCCCCTCTGGCAGTAAACTTGCTAGGTTTAAAGACACTAATTTCCCTTTTTTTACTCAGTATTAATGTTTTCCGCCCAGTTTTGGGTTTCCCGGCGCTAGAGGGTGTATCGTATAGGATTTATGGGCACAAATTAAAGTTCGCAGTAAGAGCGACCCTGAAAAATACCGAAAAAAGGGAGACAACAAACCTATCCATATCTATCCGAGATAGGTAGCAGTTAGGACATGGTCAGAGAAATAGAAAACATCAAATTTAAAGCAAAAGGAAAGGGGAAAAATCTTACAGGAGTCAAGTATTGAGGGATGAACTTAAAAGCCAAAACCGAAAATTGCAAGGGAAAGAAACCCAAAAATTTTCTTTTGTTATGCCATATCAATGTCGAGATCTTCCATCATTGAGCAAATACTTAAACAAATGGGTCCTACACAGATAAACAGCATGGAAATGAAGAGACCTAACTCAAGCCCACAGCTTGACCCAGTATGTCTGAGAGTTTGGAAGACTAAATGAAATTTTTTATAAAGACTCTAACCTTATCTGTATTATTCCTGATGCCAATTACATTCGAAAAGGCAACTCTCCCTAGACCTGGTCATGGAACTCCAGTGTTCATCAATAACTGCTAGAAAGCTATCATGTGCTTTTAGCATCAATGGTGAGGGAACATGGACACAGAGTCATCTTGCAGCTGCTAAAAGGAAGAGAACAGCCCCACTCCCCAGAGGGGGCAAGTAAGGCAATATCAAAGAAATACAGACTGATAGCGGCTAATGATCCCATCATACAAACCATAGTTTACATAACCCAGGGAAACAATGGGTTTAGAGCTCGTGTCTGTCCCTACTATTGGACCACTATGAAAAAAGGTTCTTGGATCCTCTAGATGACGAACAAAATACAGATATATACACAGAACTTTGTTGAAAAAGCCTTTGACAGGTGACCAGGGTGTAATAGCACACAAAATTATGATGAAGGAATAAAGGAAAGGATAGTAGATTGGATCTTTAACTTCCTAAACAAAACAGAACACAAAGAGTAATAGTAAAACAGAATTCAAGATCCCAGGAAGCTATGGGGAAAAGTTCTGTTCCTCAAGGCACAGTTTACGCGCTCACTATTTTCATTTTCCTCATCCCTCATATTTGGCATAGACTGGAATTGTATGTTATAGCCTCAGAGTCTTCCTTTGTGGACGACACCCAGATTTCCATGGCAGTGACCTCCATCGAAGTCTCCACAAGACTACTGGCGGAAATAAACCACAAATCAATCAAATGTGCACACTCATAGCAATATGAAGTTCAATGAGGAGAATATTTCAGTTACTCAGTTATGGAAAACTTGAGGAAAATAAAAATGTATCTGTTTATACTACTAATTCTAACCATAAAATACCTGTATTCCTGAGAGTTCTGGGGGCACAATGCCCAATCTGCCTGGTCTGTGACTAGGCTTCATGGTGGATAGGGCCTGATCAACACAGGCTGTTACTGTGGTCGCATGTAATCCAACGTACGAACCACAACCCGGCTGGTCAGGTACTGACATTAGGTGCATGTCTAGTGCCTGCTTGAAGACAGCCAGGGGTCTATTGGTAATCCCCCTGATGTATGCTTGGAGGCTGATGAGCAGTCTTGGGCCTCTGACTCTTATGTGTTGACTTTTATCATGCTAGTGGCACCCCTGCTTTTCATTGGGGGATGTTGCATCATTTGAAGAGTCTTTTGCTTTTGTAGGGAGTGATTTTCGTGTGCAAGTTTGGTGCTAGTCCATCTAACATTTTCCAAGTCTATATTTATTTATTTATTATTAATTTGAACATGATTCAGAGAGAAGTACAGGAAACATTTTTTAAAGTGCAGCAGGCCAAAGCCCCTTATATGCAGAGGATTATGGGCAGGCTTGTATGCAGTGCTTTATGGGCAGGATTGGGATGCAGAGCATTATGGGCAGTCTTAAAATTACACTTAAGATCTAAATAAGCAATGATATATTCAGTGGCATGTGTAAATTTATTATAACAGATAACAATTTTGTACAAATGGAGTATTACAAAGGAAGGTTATATGGTCATTGATGTGATGACTGAGCAATCACTACCTTGGCCAAACTGTGTAAATAAAAAAAAAAAAAGTTAAAATAGTAACAAAGTTTGATTGGGTCACAGGATGACATTATGAGATTCATAATGAGAAACATTTTGAGATACCAATAATGAGAAACTTTTATGAGAGACAATTATGAGACTCTATTATTCAGTATTTATTTAGTTGTGGAATGAAGTAAGTGATTTTTGAGAAGAGAGACTCTGATTATATAAACCAGTGTTTCTTTTATTTTCTGATTTTAGGGCTTTTATATGCCATTGAGTTTTTGATACTTGAGATGGTACGACGAGGAACTCAAAGAGTGATCTGTGCTTTGTGTTATGGTCATGTGTTTGTTGAGGGTTGGCGAGGAGATTGTTTGAAGGGGAGGGTTTATATCAGAGTTAATTTGTTCTATGTATGTATAGGTGCAGTAATAAGTATGGTGTTTTGTATGGTGAGTAGGTTTAGTGTATTGAATTTTGGTGGTAAGTGTGCTGTTGTAGTGGGAATTTGTTATCATTCTGCCGCGCCTTTTGTTGGGTAATTATTGGTCTGAGATGGTTTATTGCTGTTTGGCCCCATGTACCCACAAATTACATAGGTGAGATAGGGGGTAAATATGTGAGTGTATAGGGCCAGGAGGGCTGACTGTGGAACTTAGTACCGTATCTTCGATAGTATGCCTTCTGTCTTGGAATTTTTTTTTTTTGGAAATTTGTTGTAATGTGTTGAAATTTGAGTTATTATCAAGGTGGATTCCTAATTATTTCCCTCTCGAAGTTTTGTGATAGGTGATAGGTTTATCATTATGTTAAGTGACACATCGTTGCTCTGTTTACCAATATGAATGAAGTAGGTTTTTGTAAATGTTTAGAGTAAGGTTGTTGGTCCTCATACAGTAGGAGATTCAGGAGGGCTGAAGGCCACCTCAATGGGTTGGGTGAGTGTGAGGTGGCTGGAGTTGTGGGGAATGAGGCTTCTAGCAGTGAGGTGCAGGTTTTGTCTCTTTTGCTGTGTGGTGGCTGTAGGTGGGGAGGAAGCATAGGCTACCAGCAGTGCTGTGTGCAGTACAGCACCTGCTACAAGTGGCGAGTGGTACAGTTATGGGAGGAGAATCAGAATAAGGGGGAAAGTTATGAGTGAAAGATCTGAAGGTAGAAAATCCTTCTCTGGTTCTTTCAGGATGAATGTACTTTAGTGGCCCAGTGAAGGGTAAGGGTATCACTGCAATGCTAACAGAGAGGTAAGCGCATTCTTGTGGTTGGTGACTCTCAGGTAGATATTTTGACCGTGCTTTTTGTAATAGGAATAAGATGTTAGAGGTAGTGTACTTCCCTGGTGTGGTGTTGGGGACATAGTTAACTGGCTGGATAATATATGTCAGGGTAATGGAAAAATGCCCATGTCTGTTCTGTGCTGGTTGGAAAACTGATTTTGGGGAAGGGTAGGTGAGAAGTAGCTGCTAGATAATTACAGGGCAGCTATTGTTTTCATTAAATCTAAGGGAGGGTCCCAAATCATTTGTTGCAATCTTGCCAGAAGGGGGAGTAGGACATGATGGTTGTCTAGGGCTATTGGTGTAAATTGCTGGCTTGGACAGACACTGCAAGGAACTTGCAATCCCATTCATTGACATCTGGAAGAACTTCTTATGGCAAACTTTGATATGTATGTTAGGGATGGAGGTACATCTCTTGGGGTGGGAGGTGGTAGCACTTGCAAAAACTCAGTTGAGAAGGCCATTGGTTTGAAATGCCTTTGATTTTTAAACGGATAGGAAGATAGAGGTATGGGTGTGTGTGGGAATCAAGGCAGGTTGCAACATTGGGTTGGAAAAAGTTAAATGTATAAAAGGCATTCAGCATGAAGATTATAAATAAAGACAATTGATCAGGTCAGCAAACAAAAGGGGGTACCAGCAGAGGGCAGCATGGGGACTGCTCCCTTAAGGTTTACTATACTAATAGCAGGAGTGTAAGAACTAGATAGATGAGTAAGGATTAATTGCAAGTGCAGGAAACATAGATATTATTGCTATAACAGGAGACCTGGCTCAATCTTAAAGATAGAGAGGTTGCCCTGTGAATATCACATAAAGGCTATAAATTTTTCCACACCGACAGGGTCAACAGGAAGGGTGGCAGAGTCCCAAGTAGCGATGTATGTCAGAGGACAATTTAAATTTGTTGTGTTAGAACAAGATTTATTATTATTATCCTATAAAAAAAAAGAAGTGGCTTAGCGCCACATGGGCTTACAGCGTTGCAGGGTTAGGGAAAGGAAGCGAGGGTATTGGCGGCAGATAAGGGAGGTGGGATGATCAGTTGGTTACAGTACAATCAGCGGGACAGGGGATAGTACGGGGGAAGAGGGTAGGCAAGAGATTGAAGTAGAAAGGGATGAAGGTTATCAGGAATTGTGTGAAGTAAGTCAGTTGTTGTCAAAACCGTCAATGAGAGAGTCCGGTGGAAAGGTGGGTCCATCAGCGAGAAGGGGAAGCGTAAAAGTGTGAGAGCGGTTGCGAAGACGACGATGGAGGTAAAATCTGTGTGCTCATTGATAAAGCGGGGCAGTCCAACAGAATGTGCTGACTGATTATGCGAGCTTGGCAATTCCACAGAGAGGAGCTGGGTCTGCCTCTCATAAGATACCCATGAGTACAAGACAAGTATGGCCCATTGCAAAGACGGAGAGAGTAGTCTCCCAACCTCGCACTGGTGTTAATATAATATAACAAGACGCCAGTAAATTTACTCGGGGTTTATTAGATTGAATTTTGTTGCCGAGCATAGTAGACCAACGTTGTTGCACAATGGGTGTGATGCGTGGGAAGATATTGCTAGCAATTATGGTCCGTAAACATGGAATACCTCTATATGAAACTGGTTGGTCATGTACTGCTGACCGTGCAGCAGTGTTCTGCCTGTTCATTCCATGTACGTCAACATGACCAGGGACCCAACAAAAAACAATATTCGACTTTATGCTTGGTCAAAGGAATGCAGCATAGCCAAAGTTGGATACGGAGGGTACTAAGGGGGGTGAGGTGTATCATATTTCTGTATAGCCTGTAAAGCACTAAAGGAGTCTGAGACTACCACAAAAATGATGGACACAGGCTCAGGTGCAATACGGAATAAGTGCGCCAAGGGATGGCGCATTCAATTCTGCAGTAAAAAATACTAGCGAGATTGTAAATGCCCTCGTACGATGCTGTCCGAAACAAAGGGCTGCTATCCCTATGCTGTCAGAAGACTTAGAGCCATCTGTGTACACAGCAATGGCCATGAGAATGAGACGTGGAAGTGGTCAAGAAATATGAGATGCGGGAAGGCGGACCGTTAGACAGTTGGGCCTTTCTAGCAAGGGAGAGGAGAAAGAAACCAGACTCGAACAGCTGAACTTCCCTGTGGGGGTAGGGGAAAAGTGAGATGCTTCATAAACATAGAGAGGTGGTAAACTGTAGAGGAAGACAATGAGCGAATGAAGGTGATCGAGAGAAGTGGGAGGACGGAGTAAACAGGGGCGGCGAACAAATAAGAATGCTAATAATATCAGTGGACATTCTAGAGACGTTAAACTCGGAAAGATTGTGGAGATCATGAGAGATACAACTAGTAGCGCAATGCAATGGGCACCATGGCGCATCCAGGAATAGGATGGACGTTCGCTTTTTCTGCATAAGGCTCTCGACTAGGGGAAGAGCGGAAAAAGCACAAGGGGTTAAGGCTAGAGAGTGCAGCAGGAGATTGGCGCTGATAGAATCTGGTCACCTTATATCAAGTTCGATAAAATAAGGGTTGGAATGTAGGCGAAGGAGGGTTCGTCGATCATGTCCCTCCTGAAAGTTGAGCGAAGGGTTTTTTTAAGAAGGTTCAGCCGGCTGTGACAAGTTGCCTTCAGAGAAGGTAATGTGAGGTTTTTAGGATATACTATGGTATCAATGAAGGAGGCGGCCCAGAACACTTGGACTTTAATCCATAGTTCAGGCGATACGGGAGACATGATATAAAAAGTAGAAGCATCGGCACACTGGAATCTGTTTGGTTACTGATTCTCGAAGGAAGAGAAAAAAACTTATTTTGGGTGTGATTTACAGGGCCCCAATTCTTTGATAGGGAATAAAGTATAATTTTATGGGGACGAAATTCGTTAGGCATCTCATACGTGAAAATGTTGTGCTATTGGTTATTTCAACTATAGACAGATTGACTGGAGCAAATTTGACAGGAAATTTAGAGTCAGGGGACTTTCTTGATACCCTATGCCAGGATTGTTTTTTAAAAGGGTTTGTGACAGAGCCAATAGGGGAAATAACCTCCTTGACTTGGTTCTTGCCAGTAGGGAAACACTAATTTACTATAAATCTTGAGGTTAATGATGAGTTGGGGAAAGTGATCACAAATACTCAGTTTTAAATATCATGGAATCCCCTAATGATGGCAATCAAGTCTCTGTCCCTGACTTTCGCTGGCTGATTTAGTAGGGACTGTAAAATTTCTTAGGTGGGTGGAACTGAATGACCTGACTAAGGGTCTTGTAGGTGGTGATGGTTGACTGATATGACGCTTTCAGGGCATAGGTTCTAGGCCTGCTCAGTTCAATAAATTATGTTCCAAATAAGGAAATCAGATCAAACAAAAAAGATTCCTTAATGGATGATACAATAGATTAAAATATATGATTGGTCAAAAGAGAGTGCATATTTAGGTAAATCAATAGAGGGAGAGGGGCAATTATGAAAATCGATTTATTCAGTTTAAAGAGTTAAATAAAAAAGGGAATTAGAAATGCAAAAAAGAGATTACGAGGTTTAAGTTGCAAGAGAATCGAAGAGACTAACCCAAAAGGAATCTTTCAGGTACTACGAGAAAAGTAAGATCAGCGTACAAGATAGGCACCACTCAAAATTTCCCTTGGGTCAGCTCACAGTGACAGTGATAAGGAATGTGTAGAAATTTTCAAAACACATACTTCCTTCAGTTTTTACACAGGAGGATACCAGTGATATTCCAGAAAATGACTAAATTATGTAGAACAGGTATGATAAAAAACTGAGCACTATTAGGGTCACAAGGGCACATGGTCCTTAGACCAACAATAGCATAATTAAAACCTAAAAAATCCCAGGCTCTGATGAAAATGTATTGCAAGGGTTATAAAGGAATGTAGAGAGGTGGATTAGCAAATTTTGGGCTAATCTTTTCAACTTATCACTACAAAATGGCATGGTGCTAGATAAGTGGAAAATGGACTAAATGTGTTACCTATTTTCAAAGCCGGTTGTACAGGTTCCTTAGTCTTTTGAAATATAGACCAATAGAGCCTAACCTTCATTATTGGGAAAAAAATTTATGGAATCCAATAATTGCCGACGGCAGTTCGTAGCCACCTTAGCAAAGCCATAAGAATGTATTGTTCCTACTAAAATGCTTCTATGCTTTGGTTGTTTTTACAAAAGGGCGTTCCTGCCTTACGAAATTTATTAACTTTTTTCAATAAGGTATTTCGAGGAGGTAGGATCAGGGTAATGAATATGATATTGTTCATATTGGACTTCAGTGAGGCTTTTGACAGGTCTCACATCAGAGACTATTGAGGAAAATTAAGGCACATTTGAATAGGAGAAATTTTTTTCCTGGATAGAGGATTGTGTGACAAATAGGCAGCAGAGAATTTGCATAAATGGGGTAGGAAATCAGAGTGGGGAAGCGTCACAAGCGGTGTTCCACAGGGGTTCAGTGTTGGGCCCCCTGCTGTTCACAATATAGAATAAACGGCATAGATGAGGGCATAAAGAAACGGTCAATCAGCAAGTTGCTGATGACACCAAACAGGCCATCGCAACTCATTCTGACGAGGACATTAGAGCACTCCTGGGAAGATTTGATTTAGGGACTGATGCAGTGGTTGGAGAAGTGGCGATGACAGTTTAATATAGACAAATGGCTAAGTTCTAAATGTTGGACAGAGCTAATAACATTGCCAACATATAAACTAAATAATGGAGACTTCTTAATATTTCGGATTGCGGAAAAAGATTTAGGAGTTCCTCGTTAGAAGTAATCTGAAACCAAGACATACAGTGCATAGTGTTCACAAATAAAGCTAATTGAATCCTTGGCTTCACTATCTAGAAGGCATAAATTATAGGAGTCCTAAGGTTGATCTTCACTCCTATCATCCATTGGTTGGCCTCAATTTAGATTATGCTGCCACAGTTTTGGTCACGTTATTACAGAATGGATATAAATTTGCTCTGGAAAATGTACAAAGGAGGATGACAAAGTTGATCCCATGTATCAGAAACGTCCCTATGTAGGATAGAACTTAAGGACAGGAAATCTGCAACTCTCTAGATAAGACGTAGTTTTGGGGGGATTGATTGAGGTGTATAATAGGGTTGGAAGACGGGACATAAATAAAGGGGGATGTATAACATAGTACGCTGCTGAAACATGATCTGCCTAGCACAGGACTCGGCGCTGTAGCTATGTTGTTGTTGTGAAGTTGGAAAAGATTGGTCAGTTGTCGCAGTGGAAAGGTATAGGATAACAGTATCTGGTTTGGTTATGTAGAGTTGTATGGTGGAAACAAACTCCCAAGTAGCTGTTATAGAGGCCAGACAACATTGCTGTAGCTTTATAAAAATAGGTTGGATAAATAACATGTGACGAGGTTGTGGGTTGGGTGTGAGTTCGGACCTGATAGCTTGTGCTACCTTGTCCGTTTTGCCGTGTTCCATCCCTTAAGTCAATGTGACCTGAACCTGACGAAGGGTGGGTGCATAGGCTTAAAGCCTGTAGGAGACTTGGACTGCCTACTTGGGCACATCCGTAAGGACAGACTGCTGTGTTCATTCGTTTCTTATGTTCTTTATATTTTCTGTAATTCGGTATTATCAGATGGGCTAGCGTTGACGTGGGATGCTCGTTGGTGTAATGCTCCCTCCGCCTTGGGATAGAGACCTGGGTTGGTATTGGTAACCGAAACCTGCACTATGTAATTATCCATCTATGAATTATAGCAATGAAGGTCGAGTTTGGGCAGGGGATGATGGGCAAACAATTCCCTCTCCAAATGACACTAGCAGCTGCGGGCGCCTTGAGTTTACATTTGAGAGACAGAGTACACAATAAGTTGTTGACTTGGCGGTTTGCGTCAAGGGGTCTGCTCTAAGCTGTGTCCTTCCCGAGCCTACATAAGGGGTGGCAGGATTATCAATGAGGGACCCATTGGTAACAGTCTTTGTTATAGTAAGGTGCAACTGGGGGGAAAGGTTCCTGAAATTTCAGTTCATGGACCAACCATGGATGTGGGGTTCGTACTCACCTAGCTTGTGGTGGTGGTGGCCTGTAGTTTATTACAGCATGGTATTGGGATTCGCACAGACCCTGATCCACTGTGTAGGGTACTGGTCTCAGACCGAGCAACTGGGGCGTTGACCCCCGAATCCCTGTCCAGGTTAAAACTCCAGGCAATCTCTCCCATTCGTGTCTAGGGAGTAAGGGTTTAGGAAACTTCAAGCATCCCAAGTAATTGAGCGGTGGTTTTTGCATAGACGTGAA
The DNA here is from genome assembly GCF_026875155.1 of Cherax quadricarinatus. Taxonomy (NCBI): domain Eukaryota; kingdom Metazoa; phylum Arthropoda; class Malacostraca; order Decapoda; family Parastacidae; genus Cherax; species Cherax quadricarinatus. The sequence goes on along the minus strand of NC_069457.1, from coordinate 31,930,822 downwards.
AAAATTATGTGAAGGGACCTGGGAGTGATAAATGTCAGAGGGGATTCTTGCCTTCAAAGTCCACAACATGTATCTACCTCATCTGCTAGGAACATGATGGATGACAATGAGAATCTTCAAAACTAGGGACACCAAGCCCATGGATGATTTTTTTTTCAAATTGCTTGTTCTCTATAGGCCTGAATATGCTGGCCTCCTTTATGGCAGGTGCAATTGCTGACCTGGAGAATGGAACAGATAAGCCTTCACTACACACATAAGTGTGATAAAGCAGCTTAAAATTACTGGGAATGGTTAAGTCCCTTGTTCATTATCTTACTGGCAATTGCAGATCAGGTAAGATACATGCTAATTATACTCCTGGAAAATTCCCTAGAGGGTATTAAGACGCCAAAACCTAGATGCAAAAATCATTCCCTCTATGAAAAGCAAAGTCTCGGCCAGGGATATGCATCATTTTTCCGTGAAAGTTGGGGTGCTACGATTTCACTAAAGAAGGACAATGCAATAATGGTCCAAAACCCATTAGGGGACTGTTCATAACTGCCTCCCAGCATACCACAAGGGGGAGTACTACATTTAGACACCGGTGGCTGTCTTCAAGAAGGCACTGGGACAGGCGTCCCTAAAGTCAGGTACCTGACAACTTTGGCTATGGTTCGTATGTCAAGTTTGCATGTGCTAGCAGTTTACATCGACCGGGGGGCTTGATCAGACCCTTGAATCCACATGCACGGCCTTGTCTGAGACCGAGTCATGCGGGACACGGTCCCCCATAAATTTCTACAGGTAAATACAAAAATCTAGATTTACTGTTTAGGCAGACTACTGCATTTTTTAAAAGACAGTATTAATAATAATGACCAGATTCGTGAAGATCATGTTAGAACCCACCAGTTGATGTGTATTGGTTGGGTGATGTGATTTATTTACACCTTAACAGCTAGCAGCAAAATTGTAACAAAGTCCTAACTTTGAGCTCATTTTCAAGGTACTTTTAATCCATAAACCATTCAAGTCATGTCTCTATCTGCAGTAACATTTCCATTCCATCAGATTGTTAGACCAGGTAACGAGAATATAGCAAAAATACCTTATGAAAAATACTGCAAACTCATGTGTTTAAACCAAAAACACAGAGTTTGTTTTTGTTATTATGCAGAGCGTACTGCAGGATTTCATTTAGTCTGCACATACTGTCACTCAGACCATTCTTTAATATGTAGGCCACCCAGCTTTCTCAGCAAGACTGGAAAACCGCTAGAATTTTGGAGGAGTAATATTACGAGACCCAACACTTGGACAGGCAAGCCAATAATATTATGGTCACGACAGTGTATGTGTATAGAAGGTGCTGACTCAAAACACCTAAAGTCAATTCCTGATCAGCCTGAATGAGGTTGTACATCAGTTAATGTGCAGCACAGCAGTAAAAGTTAGGTTGATCAGACAACTGTATCCACCAAAGAGGTCTGGTTACGCTCTCATGACAGGCTTTAACCCCTGAAACTTATATAGGTAAACTCAGAAGTACATCTTATAATGTGTTGGGTAGAAACTCATTCTTGTTGAGACTTTTACTTCTCGCCATATTCAATAACAAGAAAGTTAGGAATGATATTGATTGTCATTATAGTCAGCCTTTGTAGGCTCCAGACCCTAATCTAAATAATTTCTTTAGGCTCCAAGAATTTAAAAAAAAAAAAATATTAGTTTTTCTTATGGAAATGGTAGAATGAATCTTTTTGTCTGAAGGCAATCAACAGAAAAGTATGACAAGTTTGGTAAAAAAAAAAAATAATGAACTAATTACACTCTTGCAAATTTTGCCTTATCATTGATATTTACACACTGGTGATTTTACCCGTAACACTTTGAGGTCAAATGGAGCTCACAGAGAGGTGCTCCTTTGGTATGTGTTTATTTATAGTCAATGTGATCTACAGGAGTTCAAAATTACGTTAGGCTAATGCTAGGTTAGGTTAGGTTACGTTAGGTTTGGCTTAGGTTAAGTTAGTTAGGTACGTTGGTTAGGTTAAGTTAGGTTAGGTTACATTAGGTTAGGTGTGTGGTTTTAGGTTAGGTTAGGTTTAGAGTAAAGTAGGTGTTTGAGGTTACGTGTAGTTAGGTTTTCAAAGTTAGGTTTTAGGTTACATTAGGGGTTAGGTTAAGTTAGGTGAGGTTAGGTTAGGTTGTATTTTCTTGTTGTAATTAGCATACAAAAAGTAGTTAGCTTCATGACATGTAGATCTCACATACCAAAGTAGCTTTCATCGGGGGGTCTTGTGAGATCACAATACCAAGAGTAGCTTCATGACAATGTAGATCACATACAAAGTTGCTTCATGACATGTAGATTCACATACGCCAAAGTAGCTTTCATGTCATGTTGATCTACCTACCAAAGTAGATTCATGTCATGTACGGAATCACATACCAAAGTAGATTCAGGACATGTGATCAAATACCAAAGTAGCGTTCGATGGGACATGTAGATACATACCATAGTAGCTTCATGACACGTAGGTCCCATACCAAAGTAGCTTCATGACTAGTGTAGATCTACATACCTCAGGATGAGCTACATGACATGTAGATCACATACCACAGTTAAAAAATTTAAGAATATTAGACTTCATGACATGTAGTATCACATACCAAAGTAGGCTTCATGACATATAGATCACATACAAAAGGTAGCTTTCTCATGACACGTAGATCACATACCAAAGTAGCTTCATGACAGGTAGATCACATACCAACGTAGCTTCATTGTCTTGTAAGTATCACACATTACCAAAAGTAGCTTCATGAAATGTAGTGTCTCACATTCCAAAGTAGCTTTCATGACATGTATATCACATACACAAAGGTAGCTTCATGACATGTAGATCACATACCAAAGTAGCTTCAGTTTGACATGAGATCCTCATACAAAGGAGCTAATTGAATTGTAGTTGCGACATTACCGCAAAGTAGCTTCATGACGTGTAGAGATGTCACATTACGACAAAGTTGCTTTGCTAAATGGGACAGTGTTAGCATTCCCACATGGACCAAAGTAGCTTCATGGAATGTTAGTCAATACCAAAGTAGTCTTCATGACATGTAGATCAACTTACCAAAGTGCTTCATGACATGTAGAATCCACATAACCAAAAGTAGCTTCATGACAATGTAGTTCACATACCAAAGTAGCTTCATGACATGTAGGATCCCATACCTCAAAGTAGCTTCATGACATTTAGATCACATACCCAATGGTTAGCTTCATGACATGTAGATTCACATACCTAAGTATGCTCATGACATGAGATCACATACAAAGTAGCTTCTGAAATGTAGATCCACATACCTAGTAGCTTCATGAACAAGTAGATCACATACCAATGGAAGCTTGTTCATGACATGTAGATCACATGACCAAAGTAGCTCATGACATGTTGTACACATAACCAAAGTAGGTTATGACATGTAGATCGCACATACCAAAGTAGCTTCATGACTCATGTTAGATTCATGACATGTACAAGAAGTAGCTTCTCATGTCATGTAGAATCACATACCAATGTTAGCTTCATGACATGTAGATCTCATATCAAAGTAGCTTCATGACATGTAAGTTTCAAATACCAGTGCTTAATGACATGGTAGATCCTTACCAAAGTAGCTTCATGACATGTGATAACATACCAAAGTGCTTCATGACATGTAGAATCACATTATCAAAGTAGCTTCTGGACATGTAGATCACATACCAAAAGTAGCTTCATGACATGTAGATCCATCCAAAGTCGCTTATGACATGGAGATCACATACCATAAGTAGCTTAATGACATGTAGATCCACATACAAAGTAGGTCATGAATTAGATAATTCGTTACAAAGTAAGCTTCATGACATGTAGATCAAATACCAAAAGTAGCTTCGTTGACATCGTAAGATCACAGTACCAACGTGAGCTTCATGACCTTGTAGTATCACCATACAATAGTAGCTTCATGACATGTAGATCCATACAAAGGTAGCTTCATGGACATGTAGTCACATACAAAGTTAGCTTCATGAAGTAGATCACATACCAAAGGTAGCATCATGAATGTAGATCACATACCAAAGGAGTTCATGGTCATGTAGATCACATACCAAAGTAGGTTCATGTCATGTAGATCCACATTACCAAGTTGCTCATGGAAATGTAGATCACTTACAAAGTAGCCGTCATGACATGTAGATCCACATACCAAAGTAGCTCATGACATGTAGATTCACATATCAAGTAAGACTTCATGACATGTAGATCACCATACCAAAGTAGCTTAATGACATGTAGATCACATACCAAAGTAGCTTCATGACATGTAGATCACATACCAAAGTTAGCTTCATGACAATGCTAGATCACATATCAAGAAGCTATTGGTATGTGATCTAATGTCATGAAGCTACTTTGGTATGTGATTACATGTCATGAAGCTACTTTGGTTATGTGATCTCATGTCATGAAGTACTTTTGTTATGTGATATACATGTCTTGAAGCTACTTTGATATGTGATACTACTTGTCATGAAGCTATCTTTGGTTATGTGATCTACATGTCATGAAGCTACTTGGTTGTGATTTCATGTTCATTAAGCTACTTTGGTAGTGATCTACATGTCATGAAGTACTTTGATATGTGATCTACATGGTCATGAAGTACTTTGGTATTTGATCTAAATGTCAGAAGATACTTTGGATGTGATCTACCATGTCATGATGCTACTTTGGTATGTGATCTACATGTCATGAACCTAATGTGGTATGTGATCTTCATTTCATGAAGTACTTTGGTATGTGATCTTATGTATGAAGCTACTTTGGTATGTGATTACATGTCATGAAGCTACTTTGGTATGTGATCTACATGTCATGATGCTACTTTGTATGTGATCTACATGTTCATGAAAGCTAACTTTGGTATGTCGATCTACATGTCATGGAAGCTACTTTGGATGTATCTACATGTCATGAAGTACTTTGGTATGTGATTACATGTCATGAAGCTACTTTGGTATGTGATTTACATGTCATGAAAGCTACTTTGGTATGTGATCTACATGTCATGAAGCTACTTTGGTAGGTGATCTACAGGTCATGATGCTACTTTGGTTAGTCGATCTACATGTCATGAAGCTACTTTTTGGTTTTGGTGATCTACATGTCATGAAGCTACTTTGGTATGTGATCTACATGTCATTGAGCTACTTTGGTATGTGATCTACCATGTCATGAAGCTACTTTGGTATGTGATATACATGTCATGAAGCTACTTTGGTATTATGTGATCTACAAGTCATGAAAGCTACTTTGGTATGTGATCTACCATGTCATGAGCTACTTTGGTATGTGAATCTAATGTCGTGAAGCTACTTTGGTATGTGATCTACAGTCATTGAAAGATACTTTGGTATGTGATCTACATGTCATGAAGCTTACTTTGGTATGTGAATCTACGTGTCATGAAGCTACTTGGCTATGTGATCTATATGTCATGAAGACTACTTTGGTTGTGATCTAAATGTCATGGAAGCTACTGTGGTATGTGATCTACATGTCATGATGCTACTTTGGTTATGTGTTCTACATGTCGGAAGCTACTTTGGTATGTGGATCTACGTGTCATGAAGCTACTTTGGTATGTGATCTTACATGTCATGAAGCTACTTTGGATGTGATCTGACATGTCATGTAAGCTACTTTGGTATGTGATCTACATGTTCATGAAGCTACTTTGGTATGTGATCTACATGTCATGGAAGCTACTTTGGTATGTGATCTACATCTAATGAAGCTACTTTGGATGTGAATCTACATGTCATGAAGTACTTTGGTATGTGATCTAATTCATGAAGCTACTTTTGGTTATGTTGATCGACATGTCATGAAGCTACTTTGGTATGCGATTTTACAACAAGAAAAATAACCCTAACCTAACCTAACTAATTAACCTAACCTAATGTAACCTAACCTAACTTAACCCTAACTAACGTAAAACCTAACCTAATTATCCTAACCTAACACTAACTAACCTAACCTATGTAAACCGTATCCTAACTTAACCTAACCTAAACGTAACCTAACCTTATTAACCGCCCCCTAACCTAACCTAACGTAACCTATCCTAACCTAGCTTAGCCTAAATTAATTTGACTCCTGTTGAATCACATTGACTATATAAAACCAATACGCAAAGGAGCACCGTCTCTGTTGAGCTCCATGTGACTCAATTGGTGTTTCGGTTAAAATCACCAGTGTGTAATATCAATGATATGGCAAAATTTGCGAAGAGTGTAATTTCATTATTTTTTTTTTTTTACCAAATTTCATACTTTTTGTTTGCTTGCCTTCAGAAAAAGATTCTCTACATTTCAATAAGAAAACTATATTTTTTTTTTTTTTAAATTCTTGGGAGCTATGAATTTTAGATATTAGGGAGTACTGGAGCCCTCAAAGGTCTGACTATATGGATCAATATCATTCCTAAGCTTTGTTATTGAATATGGAATAAAAGTTACAGAATGAGTTACAAATTATAAGATGTACTTCTGGAGTTTTCCTAGGAAGGTTTCAGGGGTTAAGCCTGGGTATGAGAAATCAGCCTCTTGGTGGATCAGGGTCTGGATCAACCTCAAACTTTTACGCTGGCACGGGGAAACAGGCCTATGATTCCCCTCTGGCAGTAAACTCTGCTAGGTAATGCACACTAATTCTCCTTTTTTGACTCAGTATATAATGTTTTCCGCCCAAGATTGGTTCCAGGCGCTAGAGGGATGTATCGTATAGGATTGATGACACAAATTAAAGTTCTAGCACGTAAGAGCGACCGTGAAAATACCAGAAAACCGGGAGCACAACAATCCTATCCATATCTATCCGAGACTCAGGTAGCAGTATAGAGACACTGGTCAGAGAAATAGAAAACATCAAATTTAAGCAAAAGGAATCTTACAGGAGTCAAGTATTGAGGGATGAACTTAAAAGCCAAAACCGAAAATTGCAAGGGAAAGAAACCCAAAAATTTTCTTTTGTTATGCCATATCAATGTCGAGAACATCCATCATTGAGCAACTACTTAAACGAAATGGGTCCTACACAGATAACAGCATGGAAATGAAGAGACCTAACTCAAGCCCACAGCTTGACCCAGTATGTCTGAGAGTTTGGAAGACTAAATGAAATTTTTTATAAAGACTCTAACCTTATCTGTATTATTCCTGATGCCAATTACATTCGAAAAGGCAACTCTCCCTAGACCTGGTCATGGAACTCCAGTGTTCATCAATAACTGCTAGAAAGCTATCATGTGCTTTTAGCATCAATGGTGAGGGAACATGGACACAGAGTCATCTTGCAGCTGCTAAAAGGAAGAGAACAGCCCCACTCCCCAGAGGGGGCAAGTAAGGCAATATCAAAGAAATACAGACTGATAGCGGCTAATGATCCCATCATACAAACCATAGTTTACATAACCCAGGGAAACAATGGGTTTAGAGCTCGTGTCTGTCCCTACTATTGGACCACTATGAAAAAAGGTTCTTGGATCCTCTAGATGACGAACAAAATACAGATATATACACAGAACTTTGTTGAAAAAGCCTTTGACAGGTGACCAGGGTGTAATAGCACACAAAATTATGATGAAGGAATAAAGGAAAGGATAGTAGATTGGATCTTTAACTTCCTAAACAAAACAGAACACAAAGAGTAATAGTAAAACAGAATTCAAGATCCCAGGAAGCTATGGGGAAAAGTTCTGTTCCTCAAGGCACAGTTTACGCGCTCACTATTTTCATTTTCCTCATCCCTCATATTTGGCATAGACTGGAATTGTATGTTATAGCCTCAGAGTCTTCCTTTGTGGACGACACCCAGATTTCCATGGCAGTGACCTCCATCGAAGTCTCCACAAGACTACTGGCGGAAATAAACCACAAATCAATCAAATGTGCACACTCATAGCAATATGAAGTTCAATGAGGAGAATATTTCAGTTACTCAGTTATGGAAAACTTGAGGAAAATAAAAATGTATCTGTTTATACTACTAATTCTAACCATAAAATACCTGTATTCCTGAGAGTTCTGGGGGCACAATGCCCAATCTGCCTGGTCTGTGACTAGGCTTCATGGTGGATAGGGCCTGATCAACACAGGCTGTTACTGTGGTCGCATGTAATCCAACGTACGAACCACAACCCGGCTGGTCAGGTACTGACATTAGGTGCCTGTCTAGTGCCTGCTTGAAGACAGCCAGGGGTCTATTGGTAATCCCCCTGATGTATGCTTGGAGGCTGATGAGCAGTTTGGGCCTCTGACTCTTATGTGTTGACTTTTATCCTGCTAGTGAACCCTTGCTTTTCATTGGGGGATGTTGCATCATTTGAAGAGTCTTTTGCTTTTGTAGGGAGTGATTTTCATGTGCAAGTTTGGTGCTAGTCCATCTAACATTTTCCAAGTCTATATTTATTTATTTATTATTAATTTGAACATGATTCAGAGAGAAGTACAGGAAACATTTTTTAAAGTGCAGCAGGCCAAAGCCCCTTATATGCAGAGGATTATGGGCAGGCTTGTATGCAGTGCTTTATGGGCAGGATTGGGATGCAGAGCATTATGGGCAGTCTTAAAATTACACTTAAGATCTAAATAAGCAATGATATATTCAGTGGCATGTGTAAATTTATTATAACAGATAACAATTTTGTACAAATGGAGTATTACAAAGGAAGGTTATATGGTCATTGATGTGATGACTGAGCAATCACTACCTTGGCCAAACTGTGTAAATAAAAAAAAAAAAAGTTAAAATAGTAACAAAGTTTGATTGGGTCACAGGATGACATTATGAGATTCATAATGAGAAACATTTTGAGATACCAATAATGAGAAACTTTTATGAGAGACAATTATGAGACTCTATTATTCAGTATTTATTTAGTTGTGGAATGAAGTAAGTGATTTTTGAGAAGAGAGACTCTGATTATATAAACCAGTGTTTCTTTTATTTTCTGATTTTAGGGCTTTTATATGCCATTGAGTTTTTGATACTTGAGATGGTACGACGAGGAACTCAAAGAGTGATCTGTGCTTTGTGTTATGGTCATGTGTTTGTTGAGGGTTGGCGAGGAGATTGTTTGAAGGGGAGGGTTTATATCAGAGTTAATTTGTTCTATGTATGTATAGGTGCAGTAATAAGTATGGTGTTTTGTATGGTGAGTAGGTTTAGTGTATTGAATTTTGGTGGTAAGTGTGCTGTTGTAGTGGGAATTTGTTATCATTCTGCCGCGCCTTTTGTTGGGTAATTATTGGTCTGAGATGGTTTATTGCTGTTTGGCCCCATGTACCCACAAATTACATAGGTGAGATAGGGGGTAAATATGTGAGTGTATAGGGCCAGGAGGGCTGACTGTGGAACTTAGTACCGTATCTTCGATAGTATGCCTTCTGTCTTGGAATTTTTTTTTTTTGGAAATTTGTTGTAATGTGTTGAAATTTGAGTTATTATCAAGGTGGATTCCTAATTATTTCCCTCTCGAAGTTTTGTGATAGGTGATAGGTTTATCATTATGTTAAGTGACACATCGTTGCTCTGTTTACCAATATGAATGAAGTAGGTTTTTGTAAATGTTTAGAGTAAGGTTGTTGGTCCTCATACAGTAGGAGATTCAGGAGGGCTGAAGGCCACCTCAATGGGTTGGGTGAGTGTGAGGTGGCTGGAGTTGTGGGGAATGAGGCTTCTAGCAGTGAGGTGCAGGTTTTGTCTCTTTTGCTGTGTGGTGGCTGTAGGTGGGGAGGAAGCATAGGCTACCAGCAGTGCTGTGTGCAGTACAGCACCTGCTACAAGTGGCGAGTGGTACAGTTATGGGAGGAGAATCAGAATAAGGGGGAAAGTTATGAGTGAAAGATCTGAAGGTAGAAAATCCTTCTCTGGTTCTTTCAGGATGAATGTACTTTAGTGGCCCAGTGAAGGGTAAGGGTATCACTGCAATGCTAACAGAGAGGTAAGCGCATTCTTGTGGTTGGTGACTCTCAGGTAGATATTTTGACCGTGCTTTTTGTAATAGGAATAAGATGTTAGAGGTAGTGTACTTCCCTGGTGTGGTGTTGGGGACATAGTTAACTGGCTGGATAATATATGTCAGGGTAATGGAAAAATGCCCATGTCTGTTCTGTGCTGGTTGGAAAACTGATTTTGGGGAAGGGTAGGTGAGAAGTAGCTGCTAGATAATTACAGGGCAGCTATTGTTTTCATTAAATCTAAGGGAGGGTCCCAAATCATTTGTTGCAATCTTGCCAGAAGGGGGAGTAGGACATGATGGTTGTCTAGGGCTATTGGTGTAAATTGCTGGCTTGGACAGACACTGCAAGGAACTTGCAATCCCATTCATTGACATCTGGAAGAACTTCTTATGGCAAACTTTGATATGTATGTTAGGGATGGAGGTACATCTCTTGGGGTGGGAGGTGGTAGCACTTGCAAAAACTCAGTTGAGAAGGCCATTGGTTTGAAATGCCTTTGATTTTTAAACGGATAGGAAGATAGAGGTATGGGTGTGTGTGGGAATCAAGGCAGGTTGCAACATTGGGTTGGAAAAAGTTAAATGTATAAAAGGCATTCAGCATGAAGATTATAAATAAAGACAATTGATCAGGTCAGCAAACAAAAGGGGGTACCAGCAGAGGGCAGCATGGGGACTGCTCCCTTAAGGTTTACTATACTAATAGCAGGAGTGTAAGAACTAGATAGATGAGTAAGGATTAATTGCAAGTGCAGGAAACATAGATATTATTGCTATAACAGGAGACCTGGCTCAATCTTAAAGATAGAGAGGTTGCCCTGTGAATATCACATAAAGGCTATAAATTTTTCCACACCGACAGGGTCAACAGGAAGGGTGGCAGAGTCCCAAGTAGCGATGTATGTCAGAGGACAATTTAAATTTGTTGTGTTAGAACAAGATTTATTATTATTATCCTATAAAAAAAAAGAAGTGGCTTAGCGCCACATGGGCTTACAGCGTTGCAGGGTTAGGGAAAGGAAGCGAGGGTATTGGCGGCAGATAAGGGAGGTGGGATGATCAGTTGGTTACAGTACAATCAGCGGGACAGGGGATAGTACGGGGGAAGAGGGTAGGCAAGAGATTGAAGTAGAAAGGGATGAAGGTTATCAGGAATTGTGTGAAGTAAGTCAGTTGTTGTCAAAACCGTCAATGAGAGAGTCCGGTGGAAAGGTGGGTCCATCAGCGAGAAGGGGAAGCGTAAAAGTGTGAGAGCGGTTGCGAAGACGACGATGGAGGTAAAATCTGTGTGCTCATTGATAAAGCGGGGCAGTCCAACAGAATGTGCTGACTGATTATGCGAGCTTGGCAATTCCACAGAGAGGAGCTGGGTCTGCCTCTCATAAGATACCCATGAGTACAAGACAAGTATGGCCCATTGCAAAGACGGAGAGAGTAGTCTCCCAACCTCGCACTGGTGTTAATATAATATAACAAGACGCCAGTAAATTTACTCGGGGTTTATTAGATTGAATTTTGTTGCCGAGCATAGTAGACCAACGTTGTTGCACAATGGGTGTGATGCGTGGGAAGATATTGCTAGCAATTATGGTCCGTAAACATGGAATACCTCTATATGAAACTGGTTGGTCATGTACTGCTGACCGTGCAGCAGTGTTCTGCCTGTTCATTCCATGTACGTCAACATGACCAGGGACCCAACAAAAAACAATATTCGACTTTATGCTTGGTCAAAGGAATGCAGCATAGCCAAAGTTGGATACGGAGGGTACTAAGGGGGGTGAGGTGTATCATATTTCTGTATAGCCTGTAAAGCACTAAAGGAGTCTGAGACTACCACAAAAATGATGGACACAGGCTCAGGTGCAATACGGAATAAGTGCGCCAAGGGATGGCGCATTCAATTCTGCAGTAAAAAATACTAGCGAGATTGTAAATGCCCTCGTACGATGCTGTCCGAAACAAAGGGCTGCTATCCCTATGCTGTCAGAAGACTTAGAGCCATCTGTGTACACAGCAATGGCCATGAGAATGAGACGTGGAAGTGGTCAAGAAATATGAGATGCGGGAAGGCGGACCGTTAGACAGTTGGGCCTTTCTAGCAAGGGAGAGGAGAAAGAAACCAGACTCGAACAGCTGAACTTCCCTGTGGGGGTAGGGGAAAAGTGAGATGCTTCATAAACATAGAGAGGTGGTAAACTGTAGAGGAAGACAATGAGCGAATGAAGGTGATCGAGAGAAGTGGGAGGACGGAGTAAACAGGGGCGGCGAACAAATAAGAATGCTAATAATATCAGTGGACATTCTAGAGACGTTAAACTCGGAAAGATTGTGGAGATCATGAGAGATACAACTAGTAGCGCAATGCAATGGGCACCATGGCGCATCCAGGAATAGGATGGACGTTCGCTTTTTCTGCATAAGGCTCTCGACTAGGGGAAGAGCGGAAAAAGCACAAGGGGTTAAGGCTAGAGAGTGCAGCAGGAGATTGGCGCTGATAGAATCTGGTCACCTTATATCAAGTTCGATAAAATAAGGGTTGGAATGTAGGCGAAGGAGGGTTCGTCGATCATGTCCCTCCTGAAAGTTGAGCGAAGGGTTTTTTTAAGAAGGTTCAGCCGGCTGTGACAAGTTGCCTTCAGAGAAGGTAATGTGAGGTTTTTAGGATATACTATGGTATCAATGAAGGAGGCGGCCCAGAACACTTGGACTTTAATCCATAGTTCAGGCGATACGGGAGACATGATATAAAAAGTAGAAGCATCGGCACACTGGAATCTGTTTGGTTACTGATTCTCGAAGGAAGAGAAAAAAACTTATTTTGGGTGTGATTTACAGGGCCCCAATTCTTTGATAGGGAATAAAGTATAATTTTATGGGGACGAAATTCGTTAGGCATCTCATACGTGAAAATGTTGTGCTATTGGTTATTTCAACTATAGACAGATTGACTGGAGCAAATTTGACAGGAAATTTAGAGTCAGGGGACTTTCTTGATACCCTATGCCAGGATTGTTTTTTAAAAGGGTTTGTGACAGAGCCAATAGGGGAAATAACCTCCTTGACTTGGTTCTTGCCAGTAGGGAAACACTAATTTACTATAAATCTTGAGGTTAATGATGAGTTGGGGAAAGTGATCACAAATACTCAGTTTTAAATATCATGGAATCCCCTAATGATGGCAATCAAGTCTCTGTCCCTGACTTTCGCTGGCTGATTTAGTAGGGACTGTAAAATTTCTTAGGTGGGTGGAACTGAATGACCTGACTAAGGGTCTTGTAGGTGGTGATGGTTGACTGATATGACGCTTTCAGGGCATAGGTTCTAGGCCTGCTCAGTTCAATAAATTATGTTCCAAATAAGGAAATCAGATCAAACAAAAAAGATTCCTTAATGGATGATACAATAGATTAAAATATATGATTGGTCAAAAGAGAGTGCATATTTAGGTAAATCAATAGAGGGAGAGGGGCAATTATGAAAATCGATTTATTCAGTTTAAAGAGTTAAATAAAAAAGGGAATTAGAAATGCAAAAAAGAGATTACGAGGTTTAAGTTGCAAGAGAATCGAAGAGACTAACCCAAAAGGAATCTTTCAGGTACTACGAGAAAAGTAAGATCAGCGTACAAGATAGGCACCACTCAAAATTTCCCTTGGGTCAGCTCACAGTGACAGTGATAAGGAATGTGTAGAAATTTTCAAAACACATACTTCCTTCAGTTTTTACACAGGAGGATACCAGTGATATTCCAGAAAATGACTAAATTATGTAGAACAGGTATGATAAAAAACTGAGCACTATTAGGGTCACAAGGGCACATGGTCCTTAGACCAACAATAGCATAATTAAAACCTAAAAAATCCCAGGCTCTGATGAAAATGTATTGCAAGGGTTATAAAGGAATGTAGAGAGGTGGATTAGCAAATTTTGGGCTAATCTTTTCAACTTATCACTACAAAATGGCATGGTGCTAGATAAGTGGAAAATGGACTAAATGTGTTACCTATTTTCAAAGCCGGTTGTACAGGTTCCTTAGTCTTTTGAAATATAGACCAATAGAGCCTAACCTTCATTATTGGGAAAAAAATTTATGGAATCCAATAATTGCCGACGGCAGTTCGTAGCCACCTTAGCAAAGCCATAAGAATGTATTGTTCCTACTAAAATGCTTCTATGCTTTGGTTGTTTTTACAAAAGGGCGTTCCTGCCTTACGAAATTTATTAACTTTTTTCAATAAGGTATTTCGAGGAGGTAGGATCAGGGTAATGAATATGATATTGTTCATATTGGACTTCAGTGAGGCTTTTGACAGGTCTCACATCAGAGACTATTGAGGAAAATTAAGGCACATTTGAATAGGAGAAATTTTTTTCCTGGATAGAGGATTGTGTGACAAATAGGCAGCAGAGAATTTGCATAAATGGGGTAGGAAATCAGAGTGGGGAAGCGTCACAAGCGGTGTTCCACAGGGGTTCAGTGTTGGGCCCCCTGCTGTTCACAATATAGAATAAACGGCATAGATGAGGGCATAAAGAAACGGTCAATCAGCAAGTTGCTGATGACACCAAACAGGCCATCGCAACTCATTCTGACGAGGACATTAGAGCACTCCTGGGAAGATTTGATTTAGGGACTGATGCAGTGGTTGGAGAAGTGGCGATGACAGTTTAATATAGACAAATGGCTAAGTTCTAAATGTTGGACAGAGCTAATAACATTGCCAACATATAAACTAAATAATGGAGACTTCTTAATATTTCGGATTGCGGAAAAAGATTTAGGAGTTCCTCGTTAGAAGTAATCTGAAACCAAGACATACAGTGCATAGTGTTCACAAATAAAGCTAATTGAATCCTTGGCTTCACTATCTAGAAGGCATAAATTATAGGAGTCCTAAGGTTGATCTTCACTCCTATCATCCATTGGTTGGCCTCAATTTAGATTATGCTGCCACAGTTTTGGTCACGTTATTACAGAATGGATATAAATTTGCTCTGGAAAATGTACAAAGGAGGATGACAAAGTTGATCCCATGTATCAGAAACGTCCCTATGTAGGATAGAACTTAAGGACAGGAAATCTGCAACTCTCTAGATAAGACGTAGTTTTGGGGGGATTGATTGAGGTGTATAATAGGGTTGGAAGACGGGACATAAATAAAGGGGGATGTATAACATAGTACGCTGCTGAAACATGATCTGCCTAGCACAGGACTCGGCGCTGTAGCTATGTTGTTGTTGTGAAGTTGGAAAAGATTGGTCAGTTGTCGCAGTGGAAAGGTATAGGATAACAGTATCTGGTTTGGTTATGTATTTTTCCTTATTCTGATTCTCCTCCCATTACTGGTTACCACTCGCCACTTGTAGCAGGTGCTGGACTGCACCTCACTGCTGGTAGCCGTTGCTACCTCCCCACCTACAGCCTCCTCACAGCTAGAGACAAACTGCACCTCACTGCTAGAAGCCTCATTCCCCACAACTCCAGCCACCTCACACTCTCCCAGACCCATTGAGGTGGACCTTCAGCCTCCTAATCTCCTCCTGGATGAGGACCAACAAACTTACTCTAAACATTGACAAAACCTACTTCATTCAGTTTGGTAACAGAGCTACAGATGTGTCTCTTAACATAATGATAAACCTATCACCTATCACAAAACTCAGAGGGAAAATAATTAGGAATCCACCTTGATAATAGACTCAAATTTCAAACACATGTACAACAAATTTCCAAAAAAAATTCCAAGACCGTAGGCATACTATCGAAGATACGGTACTATGTTCCACAGTCAGCCCTCCTGGCCCTATATCACTCACTTATTTACCCCTATCTCACCTATGGAATTTGTGCATGGGGCTCAACAGCAATAAACCATCTCAGACCACTAATTACCCAACAAAAGGCTGCGGTCAGAATGATAACAAATTCCCACTACAGACAGCACACTCCACCAATATTCAATACACTAAACCTACTCACCATACAAAACATCCATACTTATTACTGCACCTATTACATACATAGAACACTTAACTCTGATATAAACCCTCCCCTCAAACATCTCCTCGCCAACCTCAACAGAACACATGACCATAACACAAAGCACAGATCACTCTTTGATGTTCCTCGTGTCCATCTCATGCTATCAAAAACTCAATGCATATAAAAGGCCCTAAAATCTGAAATATAAAAGAAACACTGTTTATAAATTCAAGTCTCTTCTCAAAAATCACTTACTCATCCACAACTAAATAAATACTGAATAATTGAGTCTCATAAATTGTATCTCATAAATGTTTCTCATTATTGTATCTCATAAATGTTTCTCATTATTGTATCTCATAAATGTCATCCTGTGACCCAATCAAACTTTGTTACTATTTAACTTTTTTTTTTTTTTTTACACAGTTTGGCAAGGTAGTGATTGCTCAGCATCACAGTAAATGACCATATAACCTGTCTTTGTAATACTCATTTGTACTAAATTGTTATCTGTTTATAATAATTTTTGTGCCACTGAATATATCATTGCTTAGTTAATCTTAAGTTAATTTTAAGCCTGCCTATAATGCTCTGCATACAAGCCTGCCCATAATGCTCTGCATACAAGCCTGCCCATAATGCTCTGCATATAAGGGGCTTTGGCCTGCTGCACTTTAAAAAATGTATTCCTTGTACTTCTCTGTATCATGTTCAAATTAATAATAAATAAATAAATATAGACTTGGAAAATGTTAGATGGACTAGCACCAAACTTGCACACGAAAATCACTCCCTACAAAAGCAAAAGACTCTTCAAATGATGCAACATCCCCCAATGAAAAGCAAGGGTGCCACTAGCATGATAAAAGACAACACAATAAGTGTCAGAGGCCCAAGACTGCTCATCAGCCTCCAATCATACAACAGGGGATTTACAATAGAACCCCTGGCTGTCTTCAAGCAGGCACTGGACCGAGAGGCACCTAAATGTCAGTACCTGAAACACAGCCTGGGGTTGGGGGGGGGTTGGGGGGGGTTGAGGTTCGTACTTTATTACATGCTACCTAGCAGTAACAGCCTGGTTGAATCAGGCCCTGACCCACCATGAGTCCTAGTCACAACCAGGCCATTGGGCATTGAGCCCCAGAAACTCTCCAGTATACACCAGTATTTTAAGGGTTAGAATTTGAAGTATAACAGATACATTTTTATTCTCTCAAGTAGCTCAAATCTGAGTGTTGAAATTTCTCCACAGTTAACTTCATAATTGCTAGAGTTGCACATTTGAAGATTTGGTTTTATGTCCACCTGAGTCTTTGTGTTGTCTTCCGAATGGGAGGTCACTGCCATGGAAAACGAGGTGTTCGTCACGAAAGGAAGACACTGAGCTATAACTTACATTTCTAACTATGCCAAAAATGAGGAATGAGGAAAAAGAATGGGAGCGAGTACTGAGGCCTTGCTTGGAACAGAAACTTCACCGAAGCTGCCTGGACTATATTCTGTTTACATATTACTCTTTTTTGTTCTGTTTGTTAGAAGTTAAAGATCTATCTACTGGCATTTCCCTGTTTATTCGCTGTCAGCATACATTTGTGTGCAATTACACCATGGTCACTTGTCAAAGTGCTTTCACAAAGTCTGTTATACATCTGACATTTGTTTGTCATCTAGTAGGAACCAGAAACTTTTCATAGTGGTCCAATAGTTGGGACAGACACGAGGCTCTAAACCCATGTTTCCCTGGGGTATATAACTGAGGGTTTTGTATGACGTGGGACATTAGTGCTATCAGTCTGTAGTTCTTTGATATTGCCCTTACTGCCCCCTCTGGTGACTGGGTCTGTGTCTCTTCTTTTAGCAGCTGCAAGATGACTCCTGTGTCCATGTTCCCTCTCCATTGGATGCTAAAAGCGCATGATAGGGTACTATCTTGCAGATCTTGAAGAACACTCGAGGTTCCATGAGCTAAGGGTCTATGCAGAGTGCCTATTCAAAGTCATTTGGCAATCAGTATAATATCAGTAGGTTAGAATCTGCCAACAAAATCTGTTTCAATAAAAAATTCATTATAGTCTTCAACTCCCAGTCATACTGAGGGACTTGATAGGTCACTCATTTCCTTGCTGTTATCCTGTGTAGACCCGTTTCGGTTTAAGTAGGTCTCAATAATGGATGTTCTCGACATTGATTTGGCATAACAAAAGAATTGTTTGGGTTTCTTGCAATTTCATTTTTGGCTATTTAGTTTCTTCCTCTATATCTTGACTCCTGTAAGATTCCTTTTGCTTAAATATGATGTTTTCTATCTCTGACCAGTGTCTCTATACATAATATCAGATATGTTGACCTCATTTATCGTTCTGTTAGTCTTTGCCATTGCCTGAATAGTGATTGCCATTCTCTGTTCTAGTTACATCTCCTTCCTAAAGTGTGGCCTGGTGCTAAAGCTCCTGCTTCACACACAGAGGGCGCCGGAGTTCGATCCTGGTGGGTGTAAACATTGCAACACTTCCATTATACACCTTTTGTCCCTTGTTCACTCTAGCAGCAAATAGGTACCTGGGTGTAAGTCGACTGGGTGGTCGCATCCTGGGGGACAAGATTAAGGACCCCAATGGAAAAGAGTTAGACAGTCCGTCGATGACGCATCTACTTTCTTGGTTTATCCTGGTGGCTAACCCCCGGGGTTAGAAATCCGAGCGAAAAATCTTACTTAACCATAACGGTCCAAGCAGATTCACTATCACACGTGTAGCCTACAAAAGGTAATCAAAGTTTTTTACATATTTTCAAATAAAACAAAAAAAAAGTAGATTCAAGTTTTTACACATTTTCAAATGAAAAAAATAAAAGATCTACTTTTTTTTTACATACTTACAATGTTTTGAAAAAACGTATACAAACGTTTGGACCGTTGAACGGGATAAAGGAAATATAAAACTAAATAATTTTAAGAACAATTGTAAATTAATGCTAAGAATTTTTATAAATTATAAATATTTATAGTATTCTTGCAGTCATTTGTGATAATTTTTATCAATTATTTTATATAGGATTTTTTGTAAAAGTTTAAGGATTTTTCTTATTGGTCACTTAAATTCTTTTTTTTCAAATATTTTTGATAGATTTAATTATAAATATTTTACTGATCTATGTAGAATCTTAATAACATTTACAGATGAAGGAATGTTTTCCCCCCTATTATTCATTTTAACAAATTTCAGCCAATTTACTTGACTGTCATTCATCCTATACTTTTTTTAATGGTTTCCAAATTAATCAAATGGAAATTATATCAAAAGATCTTAGAAAATCAGTTAGGTTAAATCTAATTTGTCATGTAAACACAACTCCCTTGAATGAAAAATTACTACCTTGGTAAAATAAAATAATATTAAGTAAGTCAACACAGAAAAGAAAATTAAAAAATTGAAGGTATTTAATAAAAATATGAAAACAATATGTGCTGACCCTCATGGTTTTATCACTTTTTTTTGTAATAATAAAAATACCTCTTCAAAGGGTGCTCCTTGGCATGTGAAGAGGCTCTTGGTCTTGAGAAATTAGTACCTTATTGGTCTCCTTCTCAGACTGAACCTAATAACCCCCCCAATCCTGCTAACCTATCCCACCCTCCCTTTTTCCCTTCTTCTTCCTTCCTCATCCCTTCCCTATTCCCATCCTCTTTTCAGCCTGTGGAATTTTCCCACAGTTTCCTAGTAGGGGGAAGGGTACCGGGGGTCCATTCCATTCATTGAGGTCCTTGTCAGTGGTGTAGTTTGTTTGTGGAATCTGGATCACCGGGAATGTAATGTTCTCTCGTGTCTCCCATGGGTGGCTTTGGGTGCTTTACGGGTGATGGGTGTATCTCTGGAGGCTGCCTTTTGGGATTGCCCAGGGTGGGGCTAAAGGAGGATATGCTTTGTTGCAGGTGCTGGCCTGCCCCGGGTCCTTTTATCCACCTGTGGCTTGGTGGAGAAGTTGCTATCCTGGATTGCTGAGTTTACTAGCATGAAGGGTAGAGTATGGCATGGGTTCCATGCCGAATCTGCACTACTTGCGTGCTGAGGTCATCTTGGGCACAGATGGGGATTACAGCCTTTTTTACTTCCTTGAGCTATTCTTCCACGTTCCCCCTTCGCTGTCCCAACAGGATTTCCAGATGTGGTGATGACATTCTGGAACAATAAACTCAAAGGCCTCCCTTTCCTCAACATAGACACTTATTGTTCTCCTTTCCTCAGAGCGAAGACAAAACCCTTGCAATGTAGCTCACTTAAATTTTTGACCGTGGTGAGCATCTGTCCGTGTATATATAGCAGCCAACATTTACAAGTTTGCAAAGATGATCTTTTACCCACAGCAGTGTAGAATTAGCAGATGTGTATGGGTCATACAACAAAATATTGCAGATCCATAGCGAATGCCCCAGTCTGTGGTGCAGACGACCCATTCTAGTCCGTCTTGTGGGTCTCCCCTTGCCTTTAATTTTCATGAGCTCTCAAATCATACTCTCACCACTGCCAATTTACTTAAATGAACATGAAATCCATTGTCTCAAAGAAGCAGAAGGCCTCCCCAGTGCTATGGCGTCTTTCATCTACACCCCAAGGAAACTCCCCATATTTCCTTATTCTCGAGTTTTGCTAAATGTTGCCCCCTCCTCTGGGTCCAAGCTTCAGCCTTCTCTGTGGTCACCCTTCCACAGTCACCCTGTCTAACTCTTTTGCTGTTCTGACACTGAGGACCCTACCTCAGCACCTCCTTCTGTTATTCTCACCTCCTTTCTGCTCTCACTCACAAGTTTCTGTGTCTACAAGACCTCGATAACACCACTCCCCATCGCCTCCTCTCCTTCTATGAAGTCCAACCCAACCATTGGTCAAATCTCCTTTCCACCCTCCCTTCCCGATTTGCACTTTGCTTAATTTTCCTTCCCAGTTTCCTGTACCTGGTTCATCCCCCAACTGGCTCTGTTTAGAGTGTGGAGGTTCCTCCACCATGTATCAACCCTTCACCCTGGGTGGTGGGTGGGGCCTGATTCGCTAGCAGTTAGTTGTCCCCTCCCAAGTTTCTTCCTCTTCTGCCCTACCAGGTCACTTTCCTCTGCGCAATGTCCCCCTCCAAACTTCCCAATTCCCTATACTCTTTCGTCCCCACCAACTTTGGTACAGTCCATTGTTTCCCTGATCAAGCTCACCCTCCTCCTTTCCACCTTCAATGTTGAACCACAATATAACATCCTATATCCTCCAGAACACTGTGAGCCAACTACAGAATAATTGAATGACAAAACCATTGATGGTCAACTGATCCACCTCCTGTTCCTCCTCTATCCCTCTACTCCATCTGAACAGCTCCTTTCTCACAACGTCCCTATCCTTCGCAGTATGAAACCTTCTGCTACCTCCCAATACAGACTTTTCTAAAACTATTAGTCTGTAAGATACCTCAACCTTCCGCTGTCTTTTCTGTTCTCTTTCACAACTCATGGCATGATTTACAGTGGAATATCCATGGCCTCAGAGGAAACCGGTTTGAGATCCAGGTTGATTTTTCCCCAATTTTCTTCTTTTTGTTTTACAAGAACCCAAATCACACTCGCTCTTATCCATTCCCATCCAGGGCTATGGATTTATTATATTCACCAGATCCTTATCATGATGGAACCTTTAATGAAGAGTGCACTTCTATATGCACCAGTATTTCCTTATCAATCAGCTCTGATCATACTTCGTCGCATTACACTGCACCCTGTAACTACTTGAATAAGTGGTATACAGTCTGTTCTTTGTCTCTCCTCTGGAGCCTTATCTATCCCTGATGTTGCATTCTGGTTTCTTCTTACTGGCACCATTTCTGCTCCTTGGCGACTTAAATGCTCACTAATTCCTTAGGAAAATGGTGAGCTCCTGTGGCTCCCGTGGAATTCAGTTAAGGCTTTTTCTCACTTCTTATTTCCCCTCCATGCTTTAAATACTGGGTTTCTCCCCACCCATTTTATTTTATTTATTTTTTTTTTATTTATTTAATAATTTGAACATACTATAAAGGTACAAAAAAACTACAGGTAAGAGCAGAAAAAAAAAAAAAAAAAAAAAAAAAAAAAAAAAACAAAAAAAAAAAAAAAAAAAAAAAAAAAAAAAAAAAATAAGAAAAATAAAAAAAAAAAAAAACAAAAAAAAAAAAAAACAAGCCAAAGGCACTTGTATGCATAGCATTACGCTGTCTTAAATAACTTAAGATTTAACCTAAGCAAGGATTAATCAGTGATAAACCATATTGTAAACAGATAACAATAAAGCACAAATGAGTATTACATAGACAGGTCCATATGGTTGCATGCATTGTTGTACATTCAGTCGTATGGAGTATTCGTTAGGTAGTGTATTTTAAAACAATAACAAAGTTTAGATGGGTCTTAGGTTTTAACATTTCTGAGATATAATTGTGAGAAACATTTAGATATATAATTTATAATGTTCATTATTCAGTATTATTTGGTTTTGGGTGAGTAAGTGACTTTGTGAAGAACTTGAATTTATGAAACATGGTAGTTTTTCTTTTTATATTTAAAGGTAATGAATTCCCACATATTAGGGCCTTTATGTGGCATTGAGTTTTTTGCAATAGCAAGATATATACACTAGGAACATCAAAGAGTGAATTGGGGGGGGGGGGGGTTTACCCCCCCCCCCCCCACCCCCCCCTTGTTTTTAACGGATCCAGTGTTTCTGTTGGGTTGGCAATTGAGCAGGTTTGGAGGAGGTTAAATATCAGAGTTAAGTGTTCTATGTATGTAATAGGTGCAGTAATAAGTATGGATGTTTTGTATAGTGAGTAGGTTTAGTGTATTGAATATTGGTGGAGTGTGCTGCCTGTAGTGAGAATTTGTAACTGCCTTTATTACACAGCATCACAAGCCAGCACTATCCTAAACAATGCTAAAAGTCTATCAATACTTAACTACAACATCAGGTCCTTAAGCAAACACTATGATGACCTCCTGGCACTCCATGACTCACTAAAGACACCCTTCTCCTGCATTATTCTTACTGAGACCTGGCTTAAGCAGGACACAATAGATATCTACCCTTTATCATGATACACAGCAATTCACAACTACAGACCAAACCAAGTTGGGGGTTGTATTGCAATCTAACCAGTTATCTTGTATTAGCACCACTTGCTTTAGTGATGAATATGGGGAATACATTTTTGCTAATTTTACTGTAAAAAAACTTAAGACACCTATAGCAATCATTGCCATTTACCGGAAACCCCACACAAACATCCCAAATTTCAGTGAGAAATTAAAGTCACTAATAATCACTATCGGCAGCGGCAACAGGAACCTTGTCCTCTATTTTTACTTCTACCTGAGGTTCCCAGCAGCCCAGTGATGACCTAATCAAGACCCGCATAACACTAACATGTGTGGATACCCAGAATGATATAAAGCAACTGCAGAAATCACCCAAAAGTTCACAAATTTACCAACTAATAGGACTCGTACTAGCAACTCCTACCCCGCTGCCACTGAAGTGATACTCCACAACATTCACCCATCACCCATCGCCTACTATTCACCCGAAGCCACAGCCAATGGACAAGGGTCAGAACAATAAAAGAAGATCCAGTAACCAGCTAAGGACTCCTAACATCAAAGGTGAGAGCAGTAATAACACAGGAAAACTTGTGGTACTGCCCAGCCAGGACACAACCTCATCCCCACCGGCACCGACCACTATAAAACACACGACAGACATCAACAAACAAGGCCGCCGCTACAGTCCAAGATAACTACTTCCCAGTATTTGTGATGTCAGAGAAGAGATCACCGACCCAGAAATAGCTAAACTCCTATGATACAGAACCAAACGATCACCAAACAAACTCAAAAATGCAGGAACAAAAAGGCTAGCAATGGCAGATTACCTCAGACAAGATCACTGATCTAGAACAAAAACTAGACACTCTAGAACAACAAAGCAACACCCGCCGCAACCTGGTCCCTAGACAACCATCCACACACTAAAAGACCAAGTCACCCATACTTACTACCAACAATACAGAGGAAAGATCAAGAGTTTGACCACACTTGCAAAGTCATAACCAACCTCCAAGACCATAATGACCAACAGCACTATCTGACGCTGTTGTAAGTTACCAGCACACATCCCCAGCCACAGTCAACCCAAGAGCACCTGCATGGAGACACCCCACAGCTTATCAAGGACCACCTTTGGCCTAACATATGTAGATGATGACCTAAAGATTGCAAACTGATGGCTACCAGCAGGTAAAAAAACAGTGCTGTTAAAATTCCAAAACTACCTACAAAGAAGCCTACTAAAAACATCCTATATATCTATGAAAACTGAATTTTTACGTCAATGAGTGGGCTTACCAAAACAAAAACAAAACCTTCTTATCGCTAAGAAAAATAGCGCTATGCCCCAAAAAAACCACCAGTGCTTGGAGGGAAGGAAAATAGCAGTTAGGAAACAGCCCACTGGAAGAGATACTCATCTCCACGGAACAAGACCTAAAAACAATCCTAAGAGAGGCTGGACTAACAGAATCAGAGTAAAAGTGCAGATAA